>JAGFPH010003538.1:54059-111609 GCA_018207615.1 Philaenus spumarius
TATCAATCTGAAGGCAATTAAATTTACTATAATCCTGTGAAAAGGTAATTTTGATACAGTTCCCGGAACAAGGGGCAACATTAATGAGAAAATCTCGATAAATGAATTTTTCACTATCCATGTAAGATAATTTTGCAATTTCTACCACTTATAAACTCAAGTACAATTTGTGAATTATATCATTCAGAAGGCAATAAATTTACTATACAGATACTAAATAGTATCTCGTCAGTACATTAACCAGATAATGAACGAGTGAACACGTGCATGATTCTCATTAAATTATTTTTAAGAATTAGTAACAGTGCGATGTGTCCTAAATATTGTATTTTATGGTTCCGGTGTTGTGTAATGTTTTTATTTCAAATTTGACGCATTTGTACAACTGCTAACTAAAAGTCAGTTCGACAATACCTGAATGAAATAGGCAAAACGATCGTCATCGACTAAGGGAAAAAATCACTTGGACTGTGAGCAGTACACAAAAGAAGGTATTTTACATTATCAATATAAAATTGTTTTACTTTGACTGTTAAGCGTATTCAAAATCCATTAACATTTAATTGAAAAATCGGACAAATAGTTTACGAGCTCTCTAGAGAATAAAACGGCTCCACTTTACACAGCAATGGCACTGGTTTATACTATGATACTGTAAATATATAAACCACCTGTAGCTGTAATTCTCTGTGATAGTCCTCCGTACTGAACGCAAAGTGCGGAAGAAACAAACGCACTAGTTTAAAAGATGGATTAGGTTCCTTAAAAAATTTGAGGATATTCATCCGAGTTTTACGACCTCGCCACAGAGCTTGAATTTTTATTATTTTCTCCTCCTGCTGCCTGCAGAGTTCAACAATTCTTTTGAAATTCTCCAGTCCAGGTCCAACTTGCTTCTGCTGTTGAGCCTTGTACCATTTTTTTAATAGCTGAGACTTCCACCATTTCTGTAATCAAGAACATATTTTATTTATTTTGTTATTCGCCATTCCGATTACTGTTATAAATCAATATAATTTGAACAACTTACCGTCGTCAGTAGTCAAATTTGTCGTATTGTACACGACGGCCGTTTCGGCTATTCAGCCATTATCAAGTGGTTTGGAGGAAATCCTCCGTTGTCATGGAACACTTAACACAAAAATTTAAAAATCACATTTATTAATGTGTACAGCCGAAACAGCCGTCGTGTCAAGCCTATACATACCCTGTGTGTCTAGACCAGGGGTGCCCAACCTTTTTTACCCAAGGACCACACTGTTATGTCTATGTTGCCAGGCGGGCCAACATTCCGGGGGATGTGGAACACTCCAAAACTGAAAGAGGGCTCCTGGAAAATTTTTGAATTGTGTGTGCAAAATGGTGAGTTTTCAGGCTATTTGACCCTTGTTTTCTGATGATTGTAATTTTTTATATTTATTAGTCAATAGGTAACTTATAACTTGTTTTTTTAGGTTCTTTTAGTAAAAATTAATATAAACCCAGATTAAATGTTTTTTCTAATTAATTATTGACAGTTTTTTTAACAATCTGGACAAAATCAAAACAGGCCTGACTACAACTCTGACTGAAAGATTAAATTAAAAATATATTTTACTATGGTTGAATATTTTGACACTGAAAATAATGTATAAGAGCAGAACCAACAATGACATGTTAAGGGTGGAAAATGGACGAGGAAAAAACAAAAACACTCACCAATAAATTTAAGTGATTTTAATTAATCACACTATGATAGAAAACCGTAAATTAAAAAAAATAGTGGGTTTTATTTAATTTTACATAATTTTCATCAAAATACCTAGTATTAACAAGTGAGATGCTTGGAACTGCTTAGTACTGAGAATGTCTTTCCACTTAGGCTCAAACTTAGTCGTCCCAATCGTTAATAAGGATTGTAAATGTTCATCTGTAAGGGATGACCGGAATTTTGATTTGATAAAGTTCATTTTGGAAAATGTCTGCTCACAAACATAAGTGGAGCCTAACACCGAAACCATGCTACGAGCAAACTTATTTATGTTCTTGAATTCTTCTTCCGGCAAAGCACCGTAGAAAGGAAACAGATCACCTTTTTTGTAGCATTCTTGAAAATGTTCCTTGTGAATTTCATTTGATGTTAAGTCAATAATTTCTAATTGAAGGGTTGGAAGTGCAGCATCAATATCACATTTGAAAGGATTTTGAAATACGTTCATTTTATCGCACTCTTTGTCAAAATCTTGAAATCTTTTGTTAAACTGCTGGTTCAACTGGATGACAAACTCAGCAGCAAACTCAGAAGGGAACGGCACACTGGCTTCGGATAAAAATTGTTTACATGTTTCAAAGTGGTCTAAATTCTTGTTACTTAGCCGCTTCTCAAAGAGGGACAGTTTTTTCCTAAAAGCTTTTACGTGATGGTATGCATCATTAACAAGTGAATTAGCTCCCTGTAGTTTGGATCTTGTCCGTTATACGTATAGCACTATCACTATTTATATAGGAAGTTAAAGAGGTAACCTTGGCGGAAGTTTAGGCTGCTATTAGATCCTAGGCTAACCTATGGCAACAGAAATGCAAGAATAATAATAAAAAAACCTAAAAGGTTCTAACCTATAGTATTTAGTCACAGAATGTTTACCCGTGTTCAACATTTAACAGTAGAATACAGGTAAACATTCTGTGACTAAACACTATAGGTTAGAATCTTTTAGGTTTTTTTTAATTATATTCTGCAAAAATATTAGGTCGTTGTCTGAAAAAATATTAGGTTAGGGTCGAATAGTAAACTTACGTATAAAACTTCCTATTTAAATAGTGATAGTGTGTAACTTTAACGCGTTGCAAAAATAATAATAATTTAGCTTCTTTTGCTTTTCAGCCCCACGTTGGGAGAGCCATTTTGTAACTTAAGCGTTGCAAAAATAAAAATATAAAAAGTATAAAGTATTGAAAAAAAATGAGGTTCGGTAAAAAATTCAAGAAATAAAAAAAATATGTTTTAAATCAAAAATAAAAACGCTATATGTGGATTATCTAATAATTATTAATATCTCTCCTTCATCACCTTCACTTATTCACCTTAAAATCAAAAGTCGTCGCTCATGTAATACACTTTAAATCATTTATATACCTCCTAGGCCTATTGCCTTATTTCAACAATAAAATCACCATTTACCTAAACTTTCCATAACATCTCTCACCTAACTTCAACGTAGAATAATATCATATGCTTCACCTTACTTTAACTCACCTTACTTTCAAAACCTTAAAAATCACCTTCACTTAACTCCCACAATACTAATAAAAAATAGTAATCATAATATTTGCGATAATCCACATATAACCTCACTTATGCTCAGTTTGCATATAACTACTCATAATTGTTAATTGCTGAAAAATATTTATTAATTAATTTGATTTCCTCAGGGGTGGAAACCTGGCTATCAAAGTACAAGCTAAATGGATGCTCGTGGCTGTATAAAGAAATTCAAGACATTGTGGCAAAAACCTTTGTTTACTCCAACATATTTAAAAGTGAATGTTCACAACAATAAAAAGATATCAACATAATGGTACAAATATACAAACAAATCAAAGAACTATTTACAATTACATGAAACTTTTATCAACCCTATCTCTCAAAAAGTAAAAATTGATGCAACAGAAATTAAGAGAAGTTACTTTTTAAAATAATCAAAATTTTATACTTGCAGACTAAAAAAAAATGTGTCCTATGGCCATTACTACTTACTGCGTTATTCGTCGTACTGTCATTTACCTAGGATTTTTTTTGTCTTTAACACAATTCACTCGATATGTTTTGAAGCCTATCTCACGCTAGTCCCGCCGAAGCACATGGAACACTTATATGTCGAAAAACACTCAATTTACATGATCAATTCCAATTCTTACGATAACACCAACTCAAAAGTATATGTTCTTTAGTTTGTGACCAAACTTGTCACCATTTCGAAACAAAAACTACATTTTTTGTGTAATATTTCTCGCCGGCATTATGCAACGCACATCAATAGCTACGCCATCTTGTTCTAAGTCTGATGCTTCGAGAACGTTCCCTCGCGTCACCAATTGCTTGATACCTGCGTTTTGTCACGTAAGCAACTTGATGCCCTCTCTCTCTTTTAATTGCTTCCATGATCATTGTATATGGAGCTTCTTATTATACTGAGATCTCGATACATGTCGAATTGTGTTATGTTTTGTTATTATTTTTTATTTATTGAACTGTTTATAATTTTAACTGCTGCTTTATTGTTCACTTCTAACGCACTACTCATTGAAACAAAATCTCTTATATAATTTTCACATTTTACATACGTTTATATATTAATATGTTCTTTAAGTCTGCTTTTATATTACCTACTTTTACAGTCTGCTTTTATATTTTATTATTTATTTATTAAAAAAATTGATTCTATTGTAATTATTTTGCGTCATTAAGAAATGTATATATAAAAATTATAAATGGTTAATATTATTTAAGCATTGCGTCATTTATTTATTTAGACCAAACCTCTGTGCTTTTAGACACTATAGGAAACTGCTGTTTTATTTCTTATCGTATATTTTCTCTGTGACATGGCTGTTAGTGTTACAAGTGGTATACGTATAACGGAAAAGATCCTGTAGTTTTAAGTTTAAAAAGTTGATATGTACTGTAATGTCAACCAATCTCATGCCAGGTGACTATTTTGTTAATAGAACTGGTATTGACAATGGCAACTCATCAACGTCAACATTTGTATTATTATTATCATCAATTTTGAACTTTTGTACAGGAGCCAGCTAGACGAAAAAAACGGCTTAGAGCCTTTGCTTGTCTCTCATTCGACTTTTACAGCTTTCTTTTCCTATAAAATTCTCCAGATGGTTTATTTATCGTCAGCCATTATTATTAGATGAAAACCACTATTTTACAAAAACACACATCAATTACAAACAAACGGCACTATAAACAATTAAAAAAAAAAAAGACTCGGTACAGAAACGAAACTGTTGACGAATGACGAGTACGTAGGCTGGCTGTACGTTTGACTGACGTGAATAAACTGAACAAAGCTGCAGCGGGAGTGATTGTGGCCGTGGCGTTTGTACCAGTTGACTGAAGAATCCATTTTAGTGGGGAAAGGGTGTTCGTTCAATGTCCTTCATTCTTCTCACCACAATTGCCGCCAGGAGGACGAGTCCATTTGAATGGGAAAGGGGTGGGGGCGTTAGTTGTTATATCGCCAACCAAGCAAAGATTCAACCTCATTGATACATTGTATAGTAACATTTTCTATAAAAAATATTCGTCCTTAAAACAAAAAATTTATCTTTCCCGTTTTTCCCAAATTTTCGGCCGCTTACGTTGGCGCCTTCTGCGGCCGCATAGTTCACAGGATTCAAGATCCTGCCCTGAGCAAAATCGGAAAACAAGATTTCGTTGGTTTTTCGGCCGCCATTTTTAATCGGTTAAAGATATGGATGTGCAAATTTGGTTGTCTCAAGAAGTTCAATATCGAAATGATGAATCACATATGACCACATTCCCATTTAAAAAAGGCTGATAATTTTTTTTAGATAGGCCTTACTAAATATTATTTAGCACCTATTTATAAATATTTATAAAAGCGCTTATTTATGAAAATTTGTAAGTGTTTAAAAAAAAATATATAGTAGTACGGTATGGAATTTTGTTATTTTTTTAGGAAACCCATTTCCCCCTTTTTTTAGCTTTTAGTGATACAAATGTTTATTAAAAATTAGCACTGTATTTATATTTAAATGTAAAAACTACAATATATTTGCTACATTTATTCTGTTCACCATTAAACATCAAACAACTTAAAAAACTAACACTAGGATATAAGGATGAGAAATTTTTTTTAGATAATGGACGTTATCTATTAACTTTGTCAAATCATGTATTTATAGCATTTAGCAGAAGCCTTTAATTAATTAATATAAATGAAAGAACCTTTAGGAATGAAGGCCGATTATTCAATGTTAAAAAAAGTAAATAAACAATAAAGGAATTAGAATAGGTCTGACGATGGTTATATTATTTGGCTATCCCAGACAAAATAATTGAAATAAAATAAATTTTTAGCAGATACTAATAATGCAGTAACAAATGTAGAAATGAATAGACACAAATTGATGTAGTAACAAACAAATAAACTCTTTAATTTATTTTATTAAGGCTCAACTTAATCTAGCCAAGTCTATTCAAAAATTAGGAACGTATTACCATATTTTTGTAAAAATATCATTTTAATGTCATTACTTGTTTATATTTGACTAGGGGAGACCCCTGTGTGCTTCGCACGCCAACCCCCGATAGAACTTTCTAAGAACATATGTTATGTTTTATTTATAATGCCTTTTATACATAGAACCCAATACAAAACCATTTTTGGGAATGGCAACTCTTAAATTAGTACTTTTTTCAACTATAAACTAATTTTGCTCGGTAACCGTTCAAGATAATTGAATTCCACACTAACGATTTTTCATCAAATTTAAGATCCGATCTTTCGTTTTCCCACTACTGTATATCAAAAAATATAAAGCCATTACAAACACGTTTTTGGTAATAACAACTAAAAACTACCCTTAAATATATGAATATCAAAATGAAATTTCTTTAGTTTTCCTATTTACACTACAAAGTATACGCATGCCAAATTTCAGCTCTCTACCTACATGGGAAGTTGGAGAATTAGTGATGAGTGGGCCAGTCTGCCAGAGCTTTGCCTTTTATAGATATAGATAATAAACGGTACCAGGAACTGGCACATACTTTCTCACAAACATATTTACATTATTAATAGATTCACTGTGACTTCATAATTGTAGGTGGGGTAGGAGAGGTGATGTTAAAGTAGGAGATTATCTAATAAATATTATTATTATTAGCTAGAAAGAAAACTATTCGATCGATTTCGAACAAATTTGCACCAAACACGTCAATTAGGCCTATATAGATGCATGAAAAAAGGTTTCGAAAAACAACCCCCTTTATGGCAAAAAAAACCCCAAAAAATCAATTATTATTATTATTATTAGCTAAACGAGAATTTTTAGAAAGATGCGGTTTTTTTTTGCATATGGTAGGGTACATTAAAGGCTACAAATAAGCCAAATTTTATCAAAATCGTTAGAGCCGTTTTTGTATAAAAAAATAATAACTGATTTTTTGGGGTTTTTTTTGCCAAAAAGGGGGTTATTTTTCAAAAAATTTCAAAACCGTTTCTCGTGCATCTATACAGGCCTACTTGACATGTCTGGTGCAAATTTTTTTGAAATCGATCGAATAGTTTTCGCTTTAGCTTTGTACACATACTGACAGACATACGTACATACAGGCAAACAGACAGACATTTTGTAAAAACTATTTTTTTGGACTCAGGGGGTCCCAAAACGGATATTTTCACAAAAACATCAACATCGATTTTTTTTGCTATCACTATACTATAGTATAGCGAGAAAGTAAAAAGTCGAAACAATGGATGAAAGTAAAAAAAATCAGTTGATATTTAATATTACTAGTAATACACTGTATACTAGAAAGACTCATGAAAATAGTTTTGTCAATAACATAATAAGTGGAAAGGGTGCTTTGATCAGTAAGTTATAATATATATACAATTACCATAATGGTTGTGTGAGAAGCCCCACTAGTTGGAAGCCAAATTTATAATATACTTCTATTGGTTTATAAATTATAGGTATTCCTTTGAAATTCAATTGCCCACACGTTGTGGAGCCTAATTTATAATATACTAATTACTAATACTATAGCCTATAGGTAATATAATTGAAACCTACTAAGTTCAGCTTCAATTATATTAGCTTTGAAATAAGTACAAATTTGATTTAACAAAATTTTAGTTTAATATAATTAAAATTATTCATCTAGAAATACATAAGGTTTATAAATTGGTTTGGTACAAGAAAGAAAGAAAGAATTGAATTTGTTTTATTTATAATGAGGAATATCTATTTAAACAAAATGTCTATTTCCGGTTTGGCTTAGCTCAGTATAACAATTTAAAATTTGTAGAATAAAGTTAGTTTCATCACCATAATACATAATTTAATTAAATTTAATTTTAATTCAAATTGATCTCGGGCTAGGGGTACTCGTGCTGCTGTAATTATCCCATTAAACATACACGTAATTATGAATTTAAACATGAAGTTAACAATTATGAAATGGCGTCATAAGGAATTGGATTAGAAGAAAGGTAAAGATTTTTATTTAACTAATTTCCTTTAAGTTTTAAACTTAATCACTGTTCTTTAAATACTTATCAGTTTTTGGTTGAACACATGAGTAAATATCGGGTTATTTTACGTTCTGATTACACTTTTATAAAACAATTAGCGGCGTCATTTCTTCATTTCATTAGATACGTCCACCCACGCTTAGTTCTCAATTTGCACTGATTTTTGGCTTCACTTTTAAAAACGATGTAGCCGGGTTCGTTCACTTCCGTCTATGCCTGCATCCGGAACTCTGTATTCATTCATTTTATTCGACAACTGCGTTCACGTGAATGTTACGTCATAGGCTTCTTTCGTCGTTACCATGGTTACGGAGTATTACGTCACTGCAGTCTTCCTAACATGGCGTGTTTTTCTCTTTTGAAATTAGTTTTCGACGGATTTTATATCTAAAGTATTTCTTTGTTGGTTAAAACAATTGTAGAATTAATTTGTTCTTGCGTTTAAAGCATAAAATTTATTTACTTGTAATAATTTTAATTTACCCGATTAAATAATAACTTCCTTTTTTGAATTTAGTGTATGTTGTACTACTTGTGTCATATGTTAAACTAATTATGGTGAATATTTTAGTAATAATAATAATCTACGGTATATAATTAACTAATAATTGTTTCATAAATATTTTCTTAAATATAGAATACGTTTCATACATTGGATTATCGTGTTTTTGTTTATAGTTCAAATTACATGGTACATTATTTGTTTTAGCTTGACTCGCGTTTACAATGGTTTGGTCGCCTACTAACATGGCTGACATAACTTAACTACATACGTTTTTTAACCATCTTGTGTTCTTGTATAATGATTTTGACAAATTTCACATAAATAATAGATATAATGTTTCTAATTTAGTTTCTTACTTTCATTTCTTCATGGGGTTTGGTACAGGTGTTTGTTTATATTTACATAGGGTTCTCTAGGCTATAATACTATAATAGGCCTACTGTTAGAAGTGGATGTTTTTGTATTACTTAGATTTGAGACATTACAAAGTGTTGATCACAATACTTCCTATGTTTAATTAAATTGAGTCAATGAAAACAGAAATAAAACATTTCAGAAAAGTAAAAAAAAATTATATGTTCATGAATGTTATTGTACAAATAAGTCTAGTATGTAGGGGCCTATGTATTTTGTACGCTTTGAGTGAGACAATATTTAAACAATTACAACAATTGTTAGCACTAATAAAAGCTATCCTGATTAATATTGTTGCTATGGTTTCACTTTTAATTTGTATTTCTTCAAAGTAGCATCACACATTCTGTTCCTTATAAATACTAGGCTACTAAGTAAACATTGCATTGAAAAAATATCCCATACAATTATAATAACATTTCTATGCCAAGAAAACCATTTTAGAAATCAACGGTGAGTACATACACTTGAACTTGGTTGAAATGTTGATGCTGAGTCTGAGTGACGTTATAAAGATGTACCAACAGGAAATCATATTTTTGTTCCCTTGAGTGAAAGGAGAAACAACTATACAGAATTACTATTATTGGCAATATTATTCACGACGTTTAATTAAAAGAAAAACACTATACTTACAATCACAAATTAGATAACATTGGTACTACAAAGCAGAACATCAAGCGAGGTGCGACATTGTCGCAGAACAAAAATGAGGGTTGCAGAAAGATATGTAGAATAAACGTTTTTGCAGCTCATAAACTAGGGATGGGTCGATTCTCGATACCACCTATACTTAATCTTTGGTATCGGTATCGAGAATTGATAGCCGAAACTTGATACCGAGAGATACTCAGTTTATATCATTGTTGGACTTGCCGGTTCTTCGTATTTTGAATGTTATCTCTGGTATTTGCAACCACATTTTCTGTATTTAAACCCAATTCAGCATTTAACAATAAATATCAGTAGGAAAACGTGTCAAACTTTCTTAGTTTGTTGTATGTAGACATTTTCCCTAGTAAAATGTCGGGGCAATTGTTTGTTTGTTAAGTAAGCACTTCTTGTTTAATTTGTATCCATGCTTAGTCTTAGTTATTTGTACACTAAGACTAAGGAAGGTAAAAGTAGGCTCAAGGTCAAATATTTACGGATTTGTTTCTTATCGTGTCTATAGAATTAGGGTGTCTACTGTGACAAAAAGTTACAAATTTTATAGATCGGTAACTGAAGTACAATAATTCTATTAGTTTGTGTAATACATTTTGGACATTTTCGGGATTTACTTTACCCGTGATTTATGTTTTAGTGTTTGCCTTTGTTTTGCTTATTATTCGTTCCCGCAAATAGCAACATTTAATTTCCACTTTTTCCGAATTTTGCATACAATTTTTGTGGACCTTAACCGTTGTAATTTTTAGGTTCAAACGCCGGAATTTCATAGAAACAAGACCAAATTATTGTTCTTGGGAGTAGGTTTTTCAAGGACATACGATGTTGTATATTAAATTGTGTTTTATAAAATTAGCGCTAATAATATTCGGACGTCGTATTATTTTTAGGACATTATTTGTCATTGTACTTTAAATAATATTTCAAGAATGGTAGTTCATAAAGTTGGCACAAATTGTACTTGGGAATCGACTTTTTTCATGGACATATGCTGAGATTGTATTTATTACAAATAATTAGTTGAATTACTGGTTTATTTTTGTTGATAGGTATCGGTATTGAGAATCGAAAAATTTGGTATCGACCCATCCCTGTCATAAACAAAAATTTTAACTCAATCTTCATGGCTATAGATGGATTTATTAGACGGTGACCTGCGCGGAAAATCTTGCTCATGTAGGAAAGGTAGGTGAAGGTCCCCCACCATTTGCTGCTGAGATCTGAAAAGAGGATATGACTGGGGGATGGGGTTGCGTCGACGCACGAGGTGCGCGATGGTGGGGAACCTTCACCTACCTCTCCTACATGAGCAAGATTTTCCGCGCAGGTCGCCGTCTAATAAATTCATCTATAGTACAAGTTATGTAATTTCTATTTTTTGGTCTGGGGTTAAAAGGGTTAAGGGCATGGCCTTTTACTCATTGAATTATTATATGTGATGAGATCAAATTGATCAATGTAGACTAGTTTTTAAATATATCTAAAAATTGTATTTTGGTACCTATATAGCTATATCTATACTAATAATATAGATATATATACAAAATAATTTGATGTAACATTATTTACCATCTTAGCTTTTGGGGTTATTATTAATCCTACACATTTATTATAAAGAAAACATAACATGATTATGTGTATAGAAGGTTCCAACTAGGTTCTTTCCCCTAGTTTGTAATATTCTGTGAAAGATTTTTTTAAATTTTTTCCGTTACATTGTAAAATATTTACTGACAATAAAGCCTTTATTTATTCTTATGAATGATACACTGAACTTAAAATGGCATTTAATATGTATCTTTAATACGGTATTGTGTAAAATACATTGTTTTGCAAATACAGATCCCTAATATTTGGAATTGATTTCATTTCAGCACTGGCCATAACTGATTGGATTCCAGAACAAAACATCCTACATTCGTGATCATCAGAAAAGATAAGTTCTATAAAAGTTGTGGACATACAAATTAAAATTGTAATATAATGTATTCACGTGTGCATAAATCACACCTGAGTTTTGAGACAAATTTTAATATGATCAAAATTATGCAACAAAAAACTACAATTTAAAAAGAAAATATTTAAAAAATCCGAATTAGGTCATTAGTAGAGCAGTAGTCTAGGGGGGAAATGCCAAAACAATAATTTTGAATATGGTTAAGTTTAAGGGAAAAAGTTACAAAAAAAAATCATTCTTGTAATGTTTTTTAAAAATAAAAGTAGAAATACTTAATAATTGGGAATATTTTGATTACTGCATAATCCCCACCCCATTTTTACCTATCTATTTTTAGTAATAAATGTGCGGCCTGTTTTAGCATAAATACGGTAGTTCGCCAGATAGCGCTTCTCAGGATTTCCTAGAAAGTATGTCAAGTTTTTGAAACGGGGCTCCTCTTATCCAAAGCTACATTGGATTCCCCAAGTACGTGTGTATATATACATCCATAGTGTTTATATACTCTAGTATTAATACATGATTTTATATACTGGTATTATGTTCTAAGCTTGACTTAGCCATAATGGACGTACTTGAAAAACGGTCGGCTACCATTTAGCGAATAAATAAGTGGTTAAAAGTCGTACCCTCAAACACAGACCAGGACCCACAGACTGCAGACCACAGACCATTTGTTCAGCCCATGGAACCTTTGTGTTTCGGGATTCTTGGACCGAGTGTTTGAAACCCATCTGGTCAACGTCTTACCAAAGTTACATTCGTTGTCCACAAACACGAGTGCGTGCATGAAGGGTATTTTTCAAAATAAAGAAAGCTACCTTTGGACATTTTTTGTCCACGTGTTTGGAAACATATCAAAAACACGTACATGTATTTACATGTATTGGACATGTATTTTCGAAAGAGTCCTTTGAGAAACGCGGTCTGGTTTAGTTAAGTAGTATTGTGTGGAAATATCAATAATAGTTGGTCTAACTACAACATATAGTTAATACTATGTTTTGTGTAAAGTTTCAGAGTTTGAAAACAACAACCAATGTCTAGAGCTGATAATCACAAAACATTTGACTGGCAGAGTAAGTATGTATTCTTTTCAATCAAATTAAAAAGCTATGTAGTCTGGTTCAATATTTTTTAAACCTTATTCTGCAACTTTAGCAAAGTTACTATGTAACATAATATTGAATACATACATGAAAATTTTATAAGTAACTAAAGGTGACAATAATATACGTAAAATATATAAAACAATATGGGGGACTTTAGCGTTATACGACCACACGGCTACTTTTTCTTACAAAGACATTCTAAACAAAATGTATTTGTTATGATGCATTTATTATGATGTTCGGAACAGGTACCAGTATACAGGGTGTTTGGTAGTCAGTGTCAACAATTTCAAGGCTATTATTATGCATGCAGATTGCAACAAAACTACGAACAGTTCTATCTCACTCCACCTTCCAGAAACAGTAATTTTTCGATTTTTTCAAATTTCTTGACAATGCCCTTGAAAATCTAATTTTTCTCAACTCTTACCAAACATATTGCCACATTTTATGATTTTTTTTTGGAAAGTACAAAAAATGTTTTATCAGAATAAGTCTAGTTTGCCACAGTCAAGCCATCTTAAAGCCTTGTAAAATCGACTTGAAAAATTATTTTGGAAAATTAAGAAAAAGGGCTCTACAACTTAAGAAAGTTTTCTTACGCGTAATACTACAAACTGTCAAATATTACAAAAAAACTTCCCCACATCTTAAGCTTTAAAATGGTATACTAGAAGTGACCTTTCCAATTCGCCTAATAAAAAATTTAGGGCAGTCCGAACACTTGATTTTATAAATTCCTGTTTGTTGGAAATCATCCTTCTTTTTGTCATTCATTCTACATCCCACTAATCTTTCTAGTCAGTTGGACGTCTTGCAAGACAATGTGACGTTCTGTTTCCTCAACTCATTTTTAATAGTATAATGTAAGTCATCTCCATAAACATACAAATTTCTGTTTAGGCTTGGGTACTACAATCTGCCTTCTTGTGACTTGACAATGGAAACCGAAGTCTTCCGAATCCGGTTGTCGCCGAAGAAAGGATATAGAACTGTTGACGGTACCTAGGTACCTAAGGTATGTAACCTAGATTGAAAAGTAATAGCAAAAAAAAAAGTGTTTTTTAAGTATTTTAAATAATTATAAAGTAATAAATAGTTAAAGTCGTCATCAATTAGTCTAGTATGGATTCTTAAGCCAAGTGGTTGTGGATCGGGTAGACACAATTTAATTATTTGTACACGAAAATGGTAAAAAAGTGTTAATATTGGCATGAAAGTGAATTTAAACTATTGATAATTGTCTTAATAAACTAATATAAAAATCCTTGTAAATTGGAATGAAAAGTAGTAAAAGGAGAGTTAGAAGAATTGTCAAAGGTCAACGTATAATAGGCCAGTCGGTAAAGGTCAATTTAGACCAAAAGTACCAGTAATTAGCAATACGGCTGAATTTTTTTTTATAAGTACATTAAAGGATGTAGATTAACATAAAAAAAAGTTTACCAGTCTATCGATTTCCCAAAGTCGAAAAAAAAATCGATTATCATTTTTTTTTCCGATTATCCTTAATATTTCGAGCTGGGATGAAGATAGAGGAAAATAAAAAATACCACCGTGTAGGGGAGGTATTTTTCAACAAAAAAGGTCATGTGTATTTATTTCGTCCGAGCAATGGTTTGTCTGGAAAAAATTCGATAATGCAGGTATGTATTTTGCAGCAGGGGAAATCACTAAAAGGGGACATCATATTCATATATGAAGCATTGGCTCATTCTAAATTGGCCGAATTTTAATATATCGAATTGAAACTTGACCTAGGAGTTAAAATATATATTTCAAACATTTATGCTGAGTCTCAGCTTGTTATCTTGAAAATGACCCGATCTATTAGTCGATTTCGATTATCGATTTTAGGAGTACCGGACCCACGAACTAATTTCAATCTATTCCAGTTTCGTCAATTTTTGGAATATCAACACCAAATTTGTTTTACAAGTTGAGTACACCAGTATAAATATTCTTAGTAAGTATGAACGATTGTTTTCTTGTTATTTTTAAAAACGAGGCGCTTGAAAATAGTTTTCTGTTTTACCTATCTCGTTTTAACTATAACATTTTTGGATTCAACGACTCCATTTTCGACATTTTTGAACATATCGATTTAAAAATTGGTACAGAAGTTAAAAATACAATTGTTTTTTGCTATACTTATTTTAAAAACTATATTTAAAAAAATGACTAATCTGCAGCTGATCAACTCAAGCGTTTTGATGAAAAATCTAAAAAGGTCTAAAATTATACTTTTTTAATTTACTTGTGCTTTTAAAAGCAAATAATGAAAAAGGTTTATACTCCTTGAACTTGTTTGAATATATATATTTAACTTGTAAAAAAACTTTCAGGTTGATATTTTGAAAATTTTCTAAACTGGAGCTGTTTAAAATGAATTGGTGGGTCCGGTACTCCTAAAATCGAGAAACCCATTAATAAGTCAAGTGGCTCTAGATCGGGTAATTTTCAAGATAACAAGCTGAGACTCAGCATAAATGTTTAAAATATATATTTTAACTCCTATGTCTTAAGTTTCAATTCGATATATTAAAATTCGGCCAATTTAGAATGAGCCAACGCTTCATGTATGAATAAGATGTCCCCTTTTAGTGATTTCCTCTGCTGCAAAATACATACCTGCATTATCGAATTTTTTCCAGACAAACCATTGCTCGGACGAAATAAATACATATGACGTTTTTTGTTGAAAAATACCTCCCCTACACGGTGGTATTTTTTATTTTCCTCTATCTTCATCCCAGCTCGAAATATTAAGGATAATCGAAAAAAAAATTATAATCGATTTTTTTTTCGACTCTGGGAAATCGATAGACTGGTAAACTTTTTTTTTATGTTAATCTACATACTTTAATGTACTTATAAAAAAAAATTCAGCCGTATTGCAAATTACTGGTAGTTGTAACCTATACCGACTGGGCTATAAGGTACTCGCAAGCTTTTGACTGTGTACAAAACCAGGAATTTTTGTAAACATTTTTATGTGAGCGAAGATGACTTCTTTGTGACAAGAAAGTCATCTGTTAGTTAAAAAAGTATTGAATTGAAATTTATTTCAACATTTTTAGTTACCATGTGCTTTTCTGTACGGCCTACAAAAAGGTTAATCTCTATCCCTACAAAATGCTGTGTAACCTTTCCAGGAAACTCTGCTTACATCACATATATATAGGTGTGTTATACAGAGTGGGCTATAAGTCAGTTGTCACTAGTAATAGTTAGACATGGTTTTGCCTAGCGTAGTCTGTTGTGAACTTGACTACAGTTGTGAACTCGACACCAATTACGCTTAAAGTTAGTTGGCACTAGCAGTTTGAGGTTATTTTGTTGTTGCATGTTATTTAATCAACGATGAATTGAAACAGCTTGAGTACAGAATAGCTTGTATTTGTTTTAAAATCATGGTGGAAATATGACCATAATTACAGTGACGTTTGTGATTCGTTCCTGGAACGTTTTCCAAACGTCAAACCTCAATCTCGACAAGGTATTCGGAAATTAAATGTAAGATTCGAAGAGTCTGGGTCAGTGGCGGAGCTTTCTCGTTCAGGTAGGCCAGTGTCTGTAACTGCAGAAGAGAATCTTAATGTTGTTGCGCAATGTTTTGTGCAATCACCTACTAAATCCCAAAGGAAAGCGTCCCAGAAGTACGGAATAGCAAGAACAAGTCTACAAAAAAAAAAAACTGAAATTGAGAGCCTATAGGCCTACTTTACTTCAAGGCCTACTTGAAGTGTAAAATGTTTTACGTAAATAAAGCACTTACTGAATTACTGTGTTTACCTTTAAGAAATTCAATTGAATGGTTATAAAGCAGCATAGGCGTTATAGAATGTTTGTGTTAAAATTTATTTCTCAACTTTTAAATAGCACATTACCGTACTAACACATACATTTTTCTATTCAGATTTTGACCGAAATAAATAAAATGAACAAGACGAAGAAGAAACAGAAGCCAAGATGATACGCTGAACAAGAGTTTAACAGAAAGTATAATGCACGATCAGTGATGAAATGAATCACAGCTAAACCTAGCTACGAAATAATTCAATAACATTTCCACGCACAATTACTTGATATTATGTACACTACAAAATCTTGCTATACATCTGAGATGGTCAAAGTATTTGTCAAAACCTATTTCAAACTCTTAGTAATAAAACTAATGTATTAATTCTCTAAAATAATTTTGTTTTATTTTTACTCGTTCTTATTTTAGTTGGATTTTAGTATGTTTGTGGCACAAAGATAAAGAGAAATTAAAAACCAATCAACAGCGTGATACCACAGTGGGATTTACATAAATCTTTAGATTAAATAAATGAATGGTACCAGAAACTGGCACATACTTTCTCACAAACATATTTAAATTATTAAACAGATTCACTGTGACTTCATAATTGTATTAAAGTAAGAGAGTAACTAATAAATATTATTATTATTAGCTAGAGAGAAAACTATTCGATCGATTTCAAACAAATTTGCACCAAACATGTCAATTAGGCCTGTATAGATGCATGAAAAAAAGTTTTAGAAATTTGGAAAACAACCCCCTTTTTAGCCAAAAATCCCCCAAAAATCAATTATTATTATTAGCTAAATGAGAATTGTTAGAAAGAACCGTTTTTTTTTTTGCATAGTAGGGTACATTAAGGCTACAAATAAGCCAAATTTTATCAAAATCGTTAGAGCCGTTATTTTTATAGAATTAATAACAGATTTTTTGGCCAAAAAGGGAGTTGATTTTAAAAATTTTCAAATAATTTTCCGTGCATATATACAGGCCTTATTGACACGTTTGGTGTAAATTTGTTTGAAATTGATCAAATAGTTTTCTCTCTAGCTTTGTATCCATACAGACAGACATTTTGTAAAAACCACTTTTTTGGACTCAGGGGGTCTGTTACGAAGTGAGATGAGGGAGAGTATTCATTTATATTTTAACTAGCTGGCCCGACCCGGCTTTGCACGGATAGACAAATCAACCTGATACTAATAATAAAATTAGCCCAAGTGTTTTAGTTCATTGTAAAAAAAAAAAAAAAAAAAAAAATGTTCATTGTAGGCCTAACCTAAAATTATATTCAGTTTTTGATCCAAATCAGTTGTTGATCAAAATCAGCTGTTTTAAGCTTTTCATACGAACAGCTGTTTTTTGTGCCCATGATAAAATCAAAAGAAATCTTTCTTCTTCTTCCTTAAGATTGACCTTCCATAAGATTAACATTGAAACTTTGAGGGCCACTGGGGCGTAGCCCTTATCACTAAGGGGTATGAAAAATAGATGTTAGCCGATTCTCAGACCTACTCAATATACTCACAAAATTTCCTGAGAATCGGTCAAGCCGTTTCGGAGGAGTACGGGAACGAACATTGTGACACGAGAATTTTATATATAAGATTATATTAGAAGTAGAATTTTATTGGTAGCCTACGGTGCAACACGCGATGAAGTCAAATCGCATAGTTGCATTTTGTAGTAAGCCAACGACCGAGCTAGACGAGTAAAACTGAGTGGGGACAGAGATGTTAAATAGAGGCGACTAAATTCGAGACAGGGCTTTTTGGGTGGAACGAGTGTAGGTGTACATCGGGGCGACACGGGCTGACCGGAAGAAGCCACGAGGACAAATTAAGGTGAGGAACATTTATTGTGAATATTTGGGGAAATGTTTTTAGTAGAATCAGTTTTGTTTGAATTATAACAAATTGAAGTAATTATTTATTTTGGTGGCCACCGACAGTACCACGAGATACGCGATAGCCAAGGCAACGGAAAAGGCGGATGCACATACAACAGCTAAGTTTATCCTGGAAGACATATTACCAAATTATGGACTCCCTCATGAAATTCAAACAGACAGAGGTTCACACTTCGTTGCTGATGCTTTGAAACAACTTTATAATGCTTTAGGAATACAACAGCGAACTTCTACAGCTTACAGGCCTCGAAGTCAAGGGATAACGGAGAGGAATAACTCAACCTTAATAACAATGTTAAGATTTTATGTAAACGAGAGTCAGAGTGATTGGCACAAATATATAAAGCTGGTTACTTTAGCGTACAACTCCAGTAAGCATGAATCGACGGGTCACTCGCCATTCTATCCGTTACACGGATTTGAACCCACGCAACCTATTGACCTAGCATTGTTACCAAGGATTAAAGACCACAATGTTCTTGAATCAATCAAAACAATTCACAAAGTACGAAAAGGACATTCCTTTGATAATGCAGCGTACACAAGGACAACAATGTGATCGACATGATGCAACACACGTAGAGCGGGAATACCAGGCAGGAGACTTAGTATTAGTTAAGGATTTTGCTAAAAAGAATAAACTTATGAAAAAAATTTATTGGTCCGTTTAGAATATTAAGAAAATTGACACCATTGAATTACGAGGTAGAGATTACTACGGCAGGTAGATTACGCAGCGATATCATTCACGTAAGTTGATTAAAAAAGTATAGCAGTAGATTGTAATTCTAGGAATATTTTTGTTGTTATAAAATAAATAAATAAGTCAAGTTTTTGTAGAAATATAGGAATTGTTAGTTTTAATAGTTTTAATTGTCTAGATGCCGGCAAGAATGGAAATCATGTTATTTACTTTCATCGGCAATGCCATTTAGATTAGGCGCCGTCTTCTGAAGTGCTTTGCTCAAAAACTGGTTTAAGTTATAGGACTTATTTACACTGTGTGTGTTTACTTAGCATTTTGGATAACTTGTTAAATTCCTGACGACTATAAGTAACGAGATTAGTGATGTAAAACGCCCGGGCATTTAAATGTCGGGGCAAATGCCCAGGGCATATGCCCAAAATCAATAAGCACCCGGGCGTTTATCCAGTTAAAGGCTAATAAACCTAATTAATGGAAATTAATTTGAAGGCCACTCTTCTAAATAACTTTTTAAACCTCTTTTATACATATTTACATAAAACCCTATATTAAAATAAATAATATAATAAATATAATTTGAGGTGAGAGTACACATATGCAAAATATATGTTTTAATTGTATCCGGATTGGAAATACGTGAAATAGTAGGCCTTACGTAGTGCAAAACAAGCTGAGTTAAGTTTATTTGAAATGAAGGTAATATGTGATTTCCAGTTTATGTTTTCATCATTTACTACTCCCAGAAATTTTGACGAGTCTGTACTTGGTTCTAAATGATTAATTGAAATTTTGTCTTTTAATTGTTTACAACTGAACTGCATTATCCGAGTTTTATTTTTATTAAGTTTTATACCATTTGATAAAAACCAATTTTCTGCCATAATCAGTGATGAAGTAACGGACTTTTCTAGATTAATACTATTCTTCCCAAAAACCGTTAAAGTAGTGTCATCAGCAAACAGGACAGCTTTTGCTTCCCCAATATTATAAGGCAGGTCATTTATGTAGACCAAAAACAGTAAAGGCGCCAATATTGATCCCTGGGGCACACCTCGAGAATTTATTTCCCAAGAAGAGCAGTGCAATCCGTAAGAGTCTGTATAGACTACTCTTAGCTTTCTACATGTTAAGTATGACCGCAACCAATCATTTGCCTTTCCACAAATACCATAATAGTTTAGCTTATAAAGGAGAACTGTATGGTCGACACAATCAAACGCCTTTGAGAAGTCACACATTAGAGATGCTACATGCATGTTCTTATCCAGCGAGCGAGTTACAGCATCTAGTATATTATATATAGCAGATTCCGTACAGAGGCATTTCCGGAATAAAAACTGGCTCTCTGTTAGAACATTAAATTTATCAAAAAATTTCAAAATTCTGCTCAGAACTACTCTTTCAAAAATGTTCGACAAAACCGGTATTAGTGCTATAGGACGGTAATTTGTAATGTTGGATTCATCTACTTTTTTAAAGATGGGTTTTATTAGGGAATATTTAAGTTTATCCAGAAAACTACCATTCTCAAAGGCTGTTGTTTGTCAACTTATCTCTTGATAATGACCCCTCCCTTAAAATGCTAATTTTAAGAACACAACTAAGCACTGAAGGCAGTTAAAGATTAAAAACATGAACTATAATAATTAAAACATGAAATATAATAGTTAAAACTGCCTTAAACTAAATTTTTTATAAACGCCAAGTTTTTGGGCGCTTAAAATCGCTTTGGGCAAATGCCCATTTTTAAACGACCAGCCCACTGGGCATATGCCCGGCCCACATCACTAAACGAGATATACATATAAAATATTATTTTATTCCATGATTTTTAACTATGTGTAATATGTAATTTAAAATAAGATATCATAGCAATTTTTTTTTCGTGTTCACAAACTTTTTATGTAGTTGGAAGTTTTAAAAATCATGCGTTATTATACGTTTATTAATTATTTAGTGTCAGAGAACAGGTATGAGTAGGTATGTTTTGTAGGTTTAATTTAATTCCATGGTTCTGATAAAAACCGAGTTCAAGATTTTACTTAACAAATTTAATTTAACGGATCAATTTTCTGGGAAGGGGAAATATTTAATTCTAAACTAAAATATTCACAAAATGTCTCCTCAGATGAAACAAATAGCGACTCTTCCGACGATCAAGAAGGTCCAAGAACAGAAGATTTATCACCACATTAACATGTCCACCCTCATTACTGACATCCCTATACAAATTTCAATTGATACCTATTTAAACCCTTTCCTATAATCTTTGTTCATGAAGCTTCAAATCACTTATAAAACATATTTCCTTTGAACCCCATTATCATGTCCCATGATCCATATCACACCCTCAATGCTTATTTTCAGCAAGCAAAAATTAATGTAAGACAGTCAAGGCATTACAGTAGCTATCTACAGTAGAAGAGAACACTTTGGATGTACATCGCAGAGTGGTGAGTTTACACATTTCCAACATTGTGCGAGAACTGCATAGACAGACCGTAACAGGCATTAGCGATCCTCTCAAATGATGTGGAACGACTACGAATGCAGAGCTACATCCTCTAGACGCAAACGAAGACGCTGTCACTCTGTATATATATTCCTACTTCTATAATTATGTACTTAGCACATACGATATGTATATATTGGTCAATTACCCTCAATTGTAAAAAAAAAAATTAGTTTAAGGAATGCCTGTGTTTGTATTTGAGTGTGTGTGTGTGTGTGTGTGTGGATGTGTACGTTAGCATTTATCCACCCCAAGAAATAGTCTAACGTTGGGACAACGTTTCAGGAGGTTGGGTGATGTTACGAAGTGAGATGAGGGAGCGTATTCATTTATATTTTAATTATATTAGATGTAGAATTTTATTGGTAGCCTACGGTGCAACACGCGATGAAGTCAAATCGCATAGTTGCATTTTGTAGTAAGCCAACGACCGAGTTAGACGAGTAAAACTGAGTGGGGACAGAGATGTTAAATAGAGGCGACTAAATTCGAGACAGGGCTTTTTGGGTGGAACGAGTGTAGGTGTACGTCGGGGCGACACGGGCTGACCGGAAGAAGCCACGAGGACAAATTAAGGTGAGGAACATTTATTGTGAATATTTGGGGAAATGTTTTTAGTAGAACCAGTTTTGTTTGATTTATAACAAATTGAAGTAATTATTTATTTGAACGATATCCGTGTTTGAGAATTTTGGGAAGTAAATATATTATTTGAACTCAGTTTTGCCCGTAGAGTTAGGCATGAGATTTAGATTGATTGTTGTTGGATGAATTAAAATCTCTGTGATTAGTTATGTGTACGGGAGTTCAAATAAAAGATATATTTATAATGTCCTTGGTGGAATTAATTTGAATACATGTTTTGTGACCCTCTCACTCCAAAATAATTCGAGCTGAGCGAGTTGCCTTTTATATAAAGATCCCTACGTAATAGGTCTTAAAACGAATATTTCCACAAAAATCTTAACATCGATTTTTTTAACAAATAAAAGAAAACATTTTATTGACATGTCCTCAAATTATAACCGTCTAATGTCGGAGCACCGAAATTAGGCCTAAAGTTGAACTTTTTCTTTTCGTTACTGAAGATTTTTTGTTTCTTGAGCTAATAACTTTTACAAATTTACATCAATAAATTTTTTAATTGCATATATGAATTCTTTGAACCTTTCTCTACAAAAAAAGGTACAGAACACTTTTGGATCGGGATAGAATCACTATTTTTGGCGAATTTTTAAAACAATGCTTGCAAAACACTAAAAACCGGCTTCCCAATTTTAGCTTTAACTGCGCCAGGTCTAGAGTTAATAAATCTGGTGTTTTTTATTTTTAAAGAATTTCATGTGATAATATCCTTTAAAGTTATCATTCTTAGAATGTTTGTTATGAATGAATTTCTACAAATTCTCACCTGAATAACCCTAAGTTGATGTTCATGTTTAAAGAAATGTTGTTTCCGATCCGCTATTTCCTTCCGAACTATAAAACCTCGACATCTAGCTTGTAATGAAGCGATATTCCTTTCTACATCCTTCTTGGACAGTCTTTCATTGTTTTTATGTAATTTAATCAACATTTTCTGAAACAAACATAAAAAAAATCTATAATATTTTCTAGCAATTTTAGAGCAAACTGTACATCAGTAGGTTAATGTATGTACAAATATAATATTGAAATGACAAGTCAAATAAAAAATAAAAAAATTGGGTGTGCTTAAGACCATAACTTCTATGACCAATTTACATTTTTATCAGTATTAATATTAGAGGAGAATAAAGGTCAACAAATTACACAAGTTAATATATTGTCAAAAAATATTATATCATATTTTGAAATTGCATAATTATAACATAATAAAATTATAATATTATAATATAGTAATATTATTATGTAATAATATTATAACTATAATAAGTATGCAAAAAATAGTGATCATTATAATGTAAGCAGTATTTATTTATTGACTAATGATTTTGAGTGAGGTTTTAGTGTCTGCACTCTACATAGTATTCTAAGAATAATTCAATATTATGTAAGGGATAATTATTACAACAATAATTAATTATAATATTATACTCTTAATATAAATTGATGAACCAAAACACATGTTTCTTGAATGTAAATACATTCATTGCCATAACAACAAATTTTGTAACAATTCTTCGTTACTCGTATTTTATATTTGTCGTTGCCATGGCAAACAATCGTTACGCATTACATTTTCTATTTGTTAACTCCTACCGCAACCCGCGGTAAGGAACTTAGTTCCAAAAATACATTTAAAATAATATTTATGTTTCATTGTGTTAATATTTTATGGCTGGTATTCATAGTCGTTTCTTAAGGTAGCCTTAAGGAAAGGAAGAGTTTAGGAGACCTTAAGATATGAATTTTGAATGCAGAGTAGAACCTTAGATTTTAACTCATCCTTAAAACCTTCTTTAAAGTTACCTAAAGGCTGCCTTAGGTTCAATTGCAATACAGAGTCGCTCCTTTTCACTAAGCAGGCCTAAAGGTACCTTCGAATTCGTCATTTTCTCAAGGTAGCTACCAACGTACCTTTGGGGAAATTTAGCGAGTTTATAAGTGATTCTAATGACACACAAAATCGTTAATTATGAATCTTTTTTTGAATTTATTTATTTTTAATGTTATTATGGAAGGAGCCCTAAACGGTATATTCAGGATTATGATAATCCATTCGAAAAAAATATTTAAATGGCAATTTGAAATGAGATACCGATTTTCAAAGGATGCCGATTTAGTAAAAAATGTTTTGCCCCATTGGTAGGCCTACCACAAAATTATAATAAAAGATGATTACCAATATCCCATATTCATACAATATAGATAGCATTGTGTTTTTATGCCATGAGAAATATTTAGGAAAACAACTAACTAGTCTGTTGCATATTTCTTATAATTAATTAGTCTAGTAGGTATTGCCGTAGGCTACTGAACAAAATTAATTGATAAAACAATTTAATAGATTGAGTTTGTTTTGGATAGGCCTAGCGGTTCAAATAAATGTGACAATAAATATTTTATTTTAATCATACAGTTAATATGATATCTGATTAATGAAAATAATGAAAGCGATCAGTATGCACATAACCTCAAAACGTACACTGTACTGCAAAACTATTCAGTTGGAGTGACAATCAGAGTAAATTTATAATCAATAAAGGCTATTTTATTAGTTTATCGGTGTCATTAATTAACTAAATATTGCAATAGCTAAAAGTAAATATTGAGCTATACATAAACTTGACTTGTAGGCTACCGATTTCATAATTGATCTAATCGTTATGAGATGAGAGGGAGTGAGACCATTTTAGGCTTATATCCCAACATAAAACAGTTTGTATAAATTCAACAGTTAATTTAGCAGCTGATTTTGTAGTTGCTAACTTGTGCCAACTGTTGGACGTAAGTGCCAACAATATTAAAGTAAAAAACCATGAATGTTATGAACGATTTCTGTTTTAGTTCATAAATAAACTAAATAAATGCATTTTAAATGCTTTAACAAGTTAAATTACACAAGGATAGCTTTATTTATAGTTAATGAAATATTCGTTCTAGAGGTATTTACTTTTGTAAAATTGGTACAGGTGTCTTCTACTCTTTAGGTCTCCTTAAATATAGCCTCACCTAAGGCCACCTTAAATAAACGTGTATGAATTGAAAACTATTTGTAAGGCCTCTTTAAGGTATGATTCGACCTTACGGTTTTCTTACATGAGGGAGCTTTAAGGCTATCTTAAGAAATGACTATGAATACCAGCCTATATCTTATAAAAATATTGAATAAATTAATCAAAATAAACAAATGTTAGTAAATCAATCAATGTTTCTTACAAATTGTAAACCAAAGCAAACCTAAGAACAACTTATGTTCTTTTAAAATACTGGGCGAAGTGAATAAAAACTACTTACTACTAGGCAGTTCTTATTAGACTATTCAAGAAGTTCTTTTAAAAACAGATGAATAAACAAATACTAGTTTTAGATAGCAAAAATTAAACCAGCTTTAGAGCATTCCGAAAACCTAAGTAAAGTAGAACCTTGATAATCCGAGGTAATTGGAAACGGGCAGACCGTGAGAAAACCACAGAAGTACGAGTTCGTGCGTCATTTTCTTGTTATAGGCTGATTTGGAGCTGATTGGGTGCCAGGATGGTTTGTGGGTTCGAAGCAGTGACAGCTTGTGCTATAGGTTTTCAGTGAACCCCCAAGCAAATTGCATTAATAACATAATATTTTAACAACTATAAATATTTAGTACTTGGTTTCACAAAAATCTAACAATATAGAGTGAAAAGTTGTTAAAATGCGTCAGAGAGTTACAACGCGCTGCTCTACGTTGTTTTAAGCTGCCTGGCTCAGAGAATGAGCCTCCTGGCCTAGGCGAGGGGGTACATGGGAGCAGTGGGGGGGGAATTGCCGTTTTAGCATTGCTTTTCGCTGCAATCTAAATGCAGCGACTCCTGACTCCTTCCGAAGATAGCCGAAGCTGCAGTTCACAACTGTGTTATGTAAAAAAGCTTAGGCCTACTTTTTCCTTTGCGTAGTTGGCGTTCCTTTACTTCTTTGATTTATAGGTTATGTCAGTTGTGCATTCTATGAAGTTCTTGGATTAAGTAGTGTTAGTGTGGATATATTAATAAATAATATTATTGCCGTTCAGTGTTGTTATTAGCGTTGTGTTAAGGTAAAGTTTTTATATTTAACAGCGTTACATCTTTGCTAAGGGTAACTTTTCTTCTTTACCTCTTGAAGAAAAGTGTGCTATTAAAGTGTACAGGTATTTGTGTCACTTCATTATTTATGAGTCACTTTATGAACTAAACACTTAAATAAACTAATGAATAAAGTATAGGCTACTACGTAAGACAACATTGTTCTCAATTTTCCATTTATAATTAATATCTATACTCCAATCTATCATGAAAACTAAAACCTGATTTTATCTCATTACTCGCTTTTCAGAGGTGTCTTAAAACAACAAAATTTTAGTAAAAACAGGCCTAAAAGTAATAATTCTTATGTTTAGTACTAGACAAATTTGCAGGACTCCCATCCCGCCCCCGATTTGAACCCCCAAGGTAAATAATTCACCAGCCGCCACTGGTTCGAAGGTTCTTCAAACAAGGGTTTCACTTCAAAGTATTTATTAAAGTAAAACAATCTAATCTTTTTAACTTATAACTATTGAAGGTAAAGGCATGCGAGTATACGTTGTGTGGTCTGCAGTCTGCTACAGACCAAGGTTACTAACAGACTGATTTAGGCTTGAACATTTAGCCTCACGCTGGCTACCCCCTCCTTTAACTATAAACTGTGACATCAGCTATTGTTTGTGCGCAAGCCATTATTTAGCACAACCCCTAAAAACATAGATCCAGTGGTTATTGTTATACAGAATGAGTTTTATGTCCTGGCACACGTGGATACAATTTAAACGTCCCGAGATATCAATGTGAGACTTTGACCATAACTATTTTAACATTTCTTTTACTTTTTAGACGGTTAAACATTTTGCCCTTCTATTCTTAAGGAGGAGGGGGACTTAAAATGTTCAAATGCAGAACCCCATCATGTGACCCCACATTTTAAAGGGCATAAAAAAAATCAAATGGCACAAACTAGAGGTCTCTATGTTGCCCCTATCAAAAACTACAGCTATTCCAAAATACGGGCGATGTACTTCCCAAAGTTATTAAAAAGAAATAAGTTTTTCAACTCCTCATCTATGCAAACATCATGGAGAGAATGAAAAGGTTCATTTAACACAGAGTAAAAGACTATTTACAATAATAATAATAAATTCTTAAAACAGTTCAAACCGTTCACGTTCAGCTGTTTGACAGTGTGCTAGCCGTGTGTAAAAAGCTGAGACAGCGTTCAAGAAAAACTCTAGGAATGGTTTGAGACAAGTGTAAAATTCTCTCGGTTAAGTCATGGACGTCAGTAGGCTTTGTTTGGTACACCAGGTATTTCATGTAGACCCGAAAGAAGTAGTCTAGTGGATTAAGGTCCAGGAGACCTTGCTGGCCATTCGACAATGCCCCTTCAGCCTATCCACTTTCTTGGGAAGACATTGTTTAAATATTGTCGTACTTCACGGCCGTAGTGTGGTGGTGCTCCATATTGTTGTAACCAAATGTTTTGTGCTTCTCGTCCAAACATATTTTGAAGTGCAGGCACAATCTGGTTTTAAAGCATCTCTACTAACTTAGTTTGCTCCATTGGATTTCTTTTTTATGCCCTTTAAAATGAGGGGTCACACGATGGAGGTTTGTATTTAAACATTTTAAGTTGCCTCCCTTTGATAGGGGCAAAATGTTAAACCCCCTAAAAAAGTAAAAGAAATGTTATAATAGGTAGGTCAAAGTCTCCCATTGATATATCAGCCTGTATAAGGTACCTGTATAAGAATACCTGTCACAAATTATGTGAATAATTTTTATATCAAATATTTAAATAAATCGACCACGCAGCTGGACCGCTGACTTGAGTTGAGCAAATTTCCAAAATTAAGTTTATATGCCTATGTTTTAGGATTTCAACCAACAATTTGGGAAATAGGTCTACTCACGAAGGCGTTGAACAGCTGTCTGTGTGTACGCAATATATTAGTAGAATTTGTTTCCTCCTAGTGGCCTCGCGAGTTTGCATCACTTGGCTTTGAACTGGGTACTTTTATGGTATTTTACGTTTTTGTCGATTTTGGGGGAACCAAGCGAGCTATAAGGTCGTGTAAAAAAACAAAATGTGCAGAATAACGTCCTACATTCATATTGTTAGAAAAAACTCTAAAAAAATTCATTCTCTTAGTAAAAATCTCAAAAAATAGTTACTTCCGGTCAAAAAACTTACTTCCGGTTGTTGGATTTTTTTGGCTAACGAACTCGTCCGAGCCACTTACACAACCAACATGTGTACCAAATTTGGACCAAATCGGACTTAAAATGCGACCGCTAGAGTGCGAACACATATATATATATACATATATATATGAATTTTAATGACACCCCAAAACGTGTTCTGGGGACCATGATCGGTGCTCATTTGCTACTCCCGACCTTGGGTCTCACCATAAGGGCCACTGCAATAGCTCATTTTTCCTATGGAAATTCGCTAATAACAATGCGTAACAACTGCATTACTATGTTGGAATGTTGAATGATTTAATACTAATGAAAACGATTGCTTCTGAAGAAACCACAAACCTCAATGTCTTTCTTTGATATATAGTATGAGCCATGTTGATGGTCTTCAGGTTTCTCCCACAAATACTGGAAACTATCCAAGTTGATGTAAGCTATTTTCTTACTTGAAGTCTCATGTGTAACCCACGAACTTGTGTATTTTGATTCCTGAAACAATTCAAGCACTGCAATCAAAACTGAGTAACAATGATTAGTTATTTAATAGTTGCTTAACTGTTGCATAATATTTCACTCAACAATGAAGATAACGAGGGAAAGCAGAACGTCTCTTTAACTAGAGGACGGCTCCAGCACCAGTTCCAATAACTAATGCCAGATGATATATTTAACATATACTTGTGTTTGAGTTGAGATTGAATTTGTTTGAATAATATTTGTCGACCGACTATAAAATCCGGGCTAAGTGCCAAAAATATATATATTCTGTTTAATGTCAAAATGTGGGCTATGTGCCTAATACTACTCAGTAAAAACTGGGCTATCTAGTTTTCAATCGGAAAGTAGTTAAAAAAATTCCACACAAGATTGTGCATGGTTCTAAGTGCCACCTGTTGTGAAATAAAATCTGGGCTATGTACCAGAGCTGTACTAAATATTTTAAACATTCAGCCCTCTTTTTGCAGATTTGAGTAGTGGACTTAGCCCGGTTTTTACGGAATAAGAGTTGGCACACAGCCCTTTTCTTACTTTTTACAGGTAAAAATTTATTATTAAAAATGCTAAATATTTTATTTCTTAATTTAACTTTGAGAAATGTTTGTAGAATAGTTTTTGACACCTTTTAAGGCTACAACAGAAAATAAATCGTGAAAACGGTAGTTTTTAAGATGTTTTTTGCGTTTTCCTCAAAACTTCCTTTTCGGCACTTACCCCAGGTTTTATAGTCAGTCGAAATTTATTGTTCTGATAACCTCTTGCGAGTGATTCTTAACAAATGATAATATATGCATGTGATACCGGGGTAGTGTTTCTAGAGGATCACATGACGGTTGTAGGTTATAGGTAAGTCAATCGGGTGCGGTTGTTATAAGCAGGTAATTTATTAACCCTACAACTGTCCATGTTAATTTTTTGCGATGCCAAGCCTTTTCGGTGCGTGTTGCAAACATATTTTCAAAAATTCGCCAAATATAGTAATTATGAATTAATCCAAAAGTTTTCCATAGCTTTTTTGTAGAGAAAGGTTCAAAGAATTCATATATGTCAGTAAAAAATTTATTGATGTAAAATTTACAAAGTTATTAGCTCAAGAAACAAAAAATGTTCAGTAACGAAAGCAAAAAGTTCAACTTTAAGCCTACATAAAAAGCAGTAAACATTTTTTGTAATTTTTTTTTCAAATTTACAAAAGTTTTGTAATTTAGTTCTAAATAGAACCGTATAAAAATATTTATCAATTTCAAATTTCTTATTTTGAAAACACCAATTTTTATGTTCCTACTACAAGACTGCTAACAAAACTAGGCCTAGTTTGAATAGTAATTTAGGAATATATGCTTTGCCACAAAATTAAATATTATTATAACAAAGTGTGGAGAATAAGTCAAAGAATTGAACTGTATAATTGTAAATTAGTGTTTCATAAAAGTATATGACCTAGCTTAACATGAATCACAAAATGAGAGCAATTAAATCAAACCTCTCGCGCACGAATCTTATACGAGGTTCCGTGTGAAAAACCGTTGGAAGTGCCACTTTGGGATTGTGAGAAAGTCGAGTTTTGAATTTCCCATTTATCAGGATCTCTCAGCACTGTACGAACAAAACCGTTAAGAGGAAATATGGTTTGCTTTACACCAAACGAAAGATTGAACTTTGGTCAATAGAAAGAAATCCATACAAATATTTCGAATTGTAAGAGATATCTCGAATGCAAAATGTGCTGTTTTATTTTTTGAAAACTGTCCAATTGCAAGGGGTTACAGAAATATTTATATTTTCGAAACTATAAGACTGACGTCTGATTGGAAGGCAGTTTTAGAAAACTAAAATCTTGACGAATCCAAAGGTATCTTTATATTATTGTCAAAATATTTCTGTCGAGCGATATTGAGCTTTATAGAAGTGACAAAGTTGAGCAATTTCTTTGTGTTTTCATGCGTGGCAATAGCTTTACAGAAAACTACAATTTTAAAACAATGATTACATATGTAAATATACGTTTTAGAACAAATTTGTAAATACAAAAATTAAAGTTTAAATCATTTCCTTTCCAATGGTTTTTGTTTTATTGATATTGGATGATTTTTAAAGGGTGAAATATTCTAAACAAAGTAGAGTTGTCAATTGAATAGTGTGAGACCTAGGCAGTTTAGAGTCTGTGATTCCAGGATCTTTCCACAATACAATAATTTTAAGTCTTCAACGTATAAGACAGATTATTTTTCAAAATATTGAATCAATTTCCTATTAATAATATAATTAATCACCTACAACATAGAGCAAAATTGGATTAATGCATTCAACATGTATTTTGTCAAAATGATTTAAAACTGTTTACCTTATAACGTTTACATTTCTTAAGAGCCAAATAGCACTGAGCACGAAGCTCGTTATTATATGTAGGAAAAGATTCTAGAAGGCGTGGTATCTTGTGACTGCTTCCACTCTGTAGCGCTACGTTGATATCGCTCAGCCACTGCACTGCTGTTTAATTAAGAATAAAAAATATCGTAATTTTTAATAGTACACAATTTTGGTGACTGTCAGATTTGACAAGAGTATAGTAAAAGTTATGTTTGACAAAGAAAAACATAATATTAAGTTCATCATGGTATATAGCGCTCATAGTTACAATCACATGTTCCTCCTCTACTTTTACTCAAAACTCATCGACTGGTGCTAAGTTGAGCTCTTATACTAGAAGTTGCAGAATCAGAACCAAATGACAGGGTGGGAGCAATATACAAGGTCTGTTCAAAAAGTATCCGACTTCTTTGAATAAAAAATTTATTTTTTAGATATACAAAAAATTACACTAGTCCCCCCAGACTCCACGCACTTTTCCCACCGGTGTTGCCAATGTCAGAAGCATTTCTGAAAGGCTTCTTTTGGAATCGCGTTCAGTCGGCGCGTCGCATTCTGTATTATTTGCTCTCTCGACACGAATCGGTGCCCTTTCAATGGCGTTTTCAATCTAGGAAACAGCCAGAAGTCGCAGGGGCCATGTCTGGTGAATAGGGAGGGTGCCAAACCACCACAACTTCATGTTTTGCCAAAAAATGTTGAATAAGATGCAAAGGATGGGTTGGAGCATTGACTTGATTAAGCTGCCAAGTTCCTGCTAACCACAACTCTGGTCGCTTAGGCCGGCCACACACTGCAGCAGTCAAGCCGAGGCAAGGTGACTTAAGACAAGTCGCTCGACTTGCCTTGTCGCAAAGCGAACACACACAGCAGAAGGCGAGGCAAGTCAAGACACCAAAGTTTTGGCGCGGTTAAACAGAAAGTACAGAGTGGTGGAAGTCACGTGACTTCGCGCATGCGCGGAACGCTCTGACTAAATGACTTTTGATGAAACATAATTTTTAACTGCTTCGCTTTTTGACTAAAGGCGCCTTTCCGCCTCGCCTCGTCTCATCTCTTGCAGTGTATGGTGCTCCGTAAGCGCCTATGCTTTCTCTGTCGCTCAAGACGCCTTTAGTCAAAATTCCTCGTCTCGCCTCGACTGTTGCAGTGTGTGGCCGGCCTTACGCTGCACACCAACACGGAGACGTCGGAGGACCTCTTGACAGTATTATTTGGTGATTGTTTGCTCTTGAGGAGCGTATTCGTGACAGTCGAAGAAAACGGTCAACATGGCCTTGACATTGCTACGCACCTGCCGGGCTTTCTCCAGTCGGGGGGATGTCGAATGCCGCCATTGCATTTTAGTTTCGGGGTCGTAACCATACACCCACGACTCACCACCAATTATTATCGTGATTAAGAAATTGTTGTCGCTATTTGTGCAGCCTAACATGTCTTGCGCAATTTCCAAATGAAGCTCTTTTTGTTCTCTTGTCAACAGCTTTGGCACCAATTTTTCGGCTACCCTTCTCATGAGTAAATCTTCAGTTACGATGGAGTGAGCGCTTCCAACACTTATTTCAACTTCTTCTGCAACTCTCGCACGGTTATACGTCGATCTTCCAGCACCAGAGCTTCAACTCGGGCAACAACCTCGTTATTTTTGCTGGTGGAAGGCCTACCAGATCGTAGTTCACTATCGACGGATGTGCGACCACTTTTGAAGCGGTTATACCACTCTTTAATTTGTGTGGCATTCATGGTACCCTTTCCAAAAGCTTTTCGAATGGTTTCTGCTTAATTATCGCCGAGTTTGTAACAAAATTGAATGCAATAACGCTGATCGATTCATTCTGTCATTTTAGAAAATTAAAAATCTGACGAGCGTACTCTACACTACACTGTTCAAGACGTGTTCAAACATGAATGACGTAACTTATAGGCCGGGAAAAAATATCAGCGTATTCCTGAAATGTTTGGACACATCTGTGCTGAGACACGTCCCCCCACCTTCAGTTTTCTGCGTGTAAAAAAATGAAGTTGTATACTTTTTAAACAGACCTTGAGTGCAGTTGAGATCCCGACGCCAAATTATGCAATAGTACTAGACCACTTTTGCTCTGGTTTTCTTTTGTACTCAGATGATGTTTGGTACAGATACATTTACTGAGAGTGTGTTAATAATGAAGTTAGTAAAGGTTTATAACCTAGGTCTATAATACTCTTAACCTATTTTACAGGGTGATTCACGAAGACATGCAGAAACTTCGGGAACTCATTCTACATGTAAAAGTAAAGAAAAAAAGTTATATAAACACAGGTCCGGAAATGCTTCATTTTCCAGATATCCGCCATTTTGCTTTTTTTACGAAATAATTCATATCTGGAGAAATGTTTTACTGATTGAGTTCAAACTTGGCATGAAGTTTGAGCTAACAATGATCTATCTCGAGAAACATAAACGGTTATATCCAACCATGCGTTTAAAAATGGCACCTGTTTGAAAATGTCAAACCTAAATTACTCAAAAACCGGACATTTTAACAAAAAATATCAAGATAAGTTTTTTGTAGCCCTTTTGATTTCTTATCGGATGGTGTAACTGTCAAATAATCGGATGAAGGATACTAGCTAAGTTAAAGATAATAACAGCATTTGTACGTACGATATTGTTTTGTTTACTGTGTTGGTACAGGAAGCTGGGTTGAACAAACCAATTATTACACATAACTTAACTATTATCCTTCATTCGATTGTTTTGACAATTACACCATCTTATAGGTAATCAAAAGGGCTACAAAAAGGTATGCTGTCATTTTTTGTTAAAATGTACGGTTTTCGAGTAATTTAGGTTTGAAATTTTCCCGTTGTGCACAAGTTTGTAATTCTTAAAATAGTTCTCACAACTCGGCAATAATTTTGATGAAATAAAACTTGAATACAGATTCTCACAATTAAAACTTACAATTTGTTAGAATCTATGTTCAAGTTTCATTCTAACAAGTATAATCTCTCACGAGTCAAGCTCAAACATATAAATTTAACTTTTATCGTGTACATACCTTGCTTGATTTCTTTAACATCTTCTACAACTTCATTAACAACTGTGTGTATGTCTTCTAACCACAGTTCAGCACCTTCGGCTTGCTCATGTCGTTTCTTCTACAAGTAAACGATGTTTGATTCAGAAGGCATTATAATAAAAGAGGATTTTATTTTAAATAATTTTATCAAATTTTCAATTGTCTATCTCAAAGCTGAAAGAGCACTATACAAATATCTCACTGGTTCAACTTATAGGCTAGGCCTATTCCAACAATACAATAACTATAAGCTTTTAAGTTATAACAAAATCTGGTTTATTTAAACAATATATTGAATCTCCTTTTACATTTAAATCATATATACAATCTTATTATTACATATCAAACATTGCAATTATTTTATAATTACTAATTATTAGATCTCTTAATCTCGGGTCAAAAAGGTTTGTGGCTAATTAAGTATGCAATCTGTAGCAAAATGAATCATATAATTAATGTAATAAATATTTAAAATTGCTAACTATTAAAGTATAAATTTCAAATAAATGTTCAATTTCTAGTTATGGTTCTTAATTTCTTATAATCTAACAATTTGGTAAGTCTATATTGAACACTGAAGTTTTTGGTAATTGTTATTTAAATGTACTTTAATAAATATGGCCGATACTATCTTCCCAGGAGCTCAATTGAAACATTAATACTTCCTTAGTTTATTTAAAATAGATATTATTTCAGTTCTTGAAATTTGTGATAGAAATTATTTCTGCTTTCTTCTTAAATGGATTTAATGATTTTTACTGTCTTTATTTTAATGTACGGTTGAATTATTTTTAGAGCCTCTTAACAAAAACGTCTGTATCATACAATGGTCAACTAAAAAGTAATAAAAAGGCTTGGTTCTTCTTCAAAATGGACCCGCGACACTGTGCACTGCCTTACTGAGTAGCTTTGCTATAAGTTTTCCACTATTAGTCTTATTTAAGCCAATGTTCTTTTAATAAAATCAATAAAGTAAACTTTTATAAGTTTTGCCACTTGTGTAATCGTTTTTTACCAATGTTTATAATTATTTAAGTCTTTTATGCCTTTAAAATGTCCAAAATATTCATTTTTTAGAAAAATATAAAAGTACGTTTACGGGTGATGATGTACGCATTGGAAACAGCTGTTTTTAATTCTGATTCAACTCTAATCGATTGTCCTTGCAGTCTGAGTAGGTTATATCACTTTCACTTTCTATTTGCTTTGTTTACACATTTATAATATTTCAACACTGTTTTAACACTTGTTTTTCAAATAAATTACAATGTTTCTTAATCTTAATTATACTAAATCTAGTATATACGCATAATTATACACGCTAATAGATTTGAATAATGAAATATGATTGCATACTTTTCAATTTTTTGTAACTACATTTTAGCCTAGGCTTGTCGATTTATTTTTATAAAAGAAAAAAGGTAAGTTAATTTCTATTTAGCCTTATTTATTGATATTATATAGTTATTTACTGTGTTTAATTATTACAAATTCTGAAGTTAAATTACTTTCATTATGTAGGATAGTTCTTGCTTTAAGTACAATTTTGAGGTTATATTTTCCCAACTGGGTTAAAATGTTATAACTTATAAAAAAAGATTTTAACACACTAATGTTCCTAGAATGTTAGAAGTGATTATCTACCTCATATTTGTGTTGTAACTACTTGTAACAAATATTTTTTTAAAAACATTTATACAAAACCAAAATGGCCATAGCTTAAGACTAAGTTACATTAGTAAAGCGATAACAAATGCCTGGCGATATTATAACTAGCCTAAAATTATACAGTAGAACCCGCTAGTCCGACCTCGGGTAAACCGATTTCTCACTCAGTCCGACCATAACGTCATATCGGCAATTGTTAATGTTTTTATTGTTTCTCATCACACAATTGGTTCAAGAATTACAAAAACAGATCACAGTTCACCTGTTTGCAATGTCAAGCAATTTAACAGAAATCTGGCTGCACGGGTCTTCCTGGTTGGCCTAGCACACAGCGAGCCCCCCCCCTCCCCTATGGTCAAGTGATTCTCAATCCTAAAGCAGTTTAAATCAAAGTACTGTACTCTACATTTAGTCATGTGTCTCGCTGACTCATCATTAGCGATAAGAGTTAGTAAACTGTTGATACGTCTAAATCGAGATTGTCGTCTGCCAAGCAAAAGAACATTACAGACTAATTTTGACTTGAAAAACAACCAGAACAATTTTTAATGTTCCATGAATTACAGTGCTTGTGTTTCGCATCATTCTTGTTCTGTATTTTCGATTAAAACATTTTTGACTATGTTCTAATGTAAATAAATGTGTTCCTCAGATAAGCCGACCTTTTTTGTGTTCCAATGATACTCTCAGTCCCGTTGGTGACGGATTAGCGGCGTTCTACTGAGTATAACTAAACAATTTACTAAACTAATAAAAATCTCAAGCAATACATTATTTTTGTTTACATTAATTTGTATGTGTCCTAATTCATTATAGCCCAGTCGGTATAGGTTAAAACTACCAGTAATTTGCAATACGGCTGATTTTTTAATTCGACTCCTAGATCGGGTCATTTTCAAGATAACAAGCTGAGACTCAGCATAAATGTTTAAAATATATATTTTAACTCCTATGTCAAGTTTCAATTCGATATATTAAAATTCGGCCAATTTAGAATGAGCCAACTCTTCATATTATGAATAAGATGTCCCCTTTTAATGATTTCCCCTGCTGCAAAATACATACAGTAGAACTCCAATTATCCGGATTAATTGGAACCGGACCCGATCCGGATAATCAAAATTCCGGATAATTGGATTTTTCTCGAAAAAATGCCGTTTTTAGGAGAAAAACGTAAACAAAACACAATAGAGAACATTTACGGTATTTATTATGAAAAAAACAATATCAATGACAATGTTTACATTACGTAATATTTACAAACAATACTAAATCACTGTAAAATACATTGTTTTTAACATATGTCAGCTGTTTTGCTACCTTAAATCGATTCCGCGCCGCCAAGTCTCGCATCAAACAAGTTGTGTTTGACTATGTTCTTATTCAAATCTGATCCGGATAATTGGCGATCCGGATAATTGGAGTCCGGATAATTGGAGTTCTACTGTACTTGCATTATAGAATTTTTTCCAGACAAACCATTGCTCGGACAAAATAAATACATATGACCTTTTTTGTTGAAAAATACCTCCCCTACGTGGTGGTATTTTTTATTTTTCTCTATCTTCATCCCAGCTCGAAATAATAAGACTAATCGAAAAAAAAAATGATAATCGATTTTTTTTCGACTTTGGGAAATTGATAGACTGGTAAACTTTTTTTAATGTTAATCTACATACTTTAATGTACTTATAAAAAAAAATCAGCCGTATTGTAAATTACTGGAACTTTTGGTCTAAAATGACCTCTACCGACTGGCCTATTACTTACAATTATTTTATGATTTTTTTAACATAAAAAGATATAACAATGAATATAACATAAAAAGTTTCCCAAGCATCTATTATGTCAAGTTTAATTACATTTTCCTCTGATAATGCAGAGGTTTCTTTTTTTAATGATGGTTTTCATTTAAAAAATGCTTAGCCATAGCACAGATTTAGCTGGCCTATTGTACTTTAAATGAGCCTATTCAAGCTCAATATTTACTTACACGTAAAACATTGCAAAACTTTCCTAATCAATTTAGAACCAAATTCACCATATTGTGTTCTCCTTACATCAAGTAGCAAGTTTCTAAACATTGTTATTATTTTACAATGATTTTGTATAATTGTTAACACGTTCATTGCGGCGGGGGTGCCGGTACGCCCAGCGGGCTCTATTCATTGTTGTTTAGCGTGTCCTTGACACTGCAATGAGCAGTTTGAGACTGTGAATGTTTGTATAAAATGTGCATAGTTTCAAGTCCGAGCTTCCCGCCTGTTTATTACTGCTGTATTTCTGTGTGTTTGTCCTGTTTACGATTTTGTGAATTTATTAGTCCTTTGTTTTAACATTTTTATTCTATATCTTGCAACATAAAATGAAAACGATATTGTTATTAGTAACAAACGAAACCAAGAGGCACAAAAACCATTACCGATAGTAAAATACAATGGTTTTATGAAAGGCGTTGACCAGTCTTCTGACAAAATGCGGGCCTTCTACCTTTTAGAGCGCAAAACCTATAAGAAAATGGTATAAGAAAATGTTTATCCATGTCATCCAAATGCACATTACCTCTTCAATGGAACCTTTAGATTAGAAAGGAAGAGAAAATCACAACTTTTGGAGTTTCATGAGACCGTGAAAAATTCCCTTCTATTGGATTTGTCAAATCCTGTGCGTTTTCTTGCCCGGCCTGCTGGCCATACAATTATTAAAATCACAAAATTAAAACCAAAATCAAATTGAACCTCGCAAGAGAATTGTTGGATGGGCAGAAAAAAAGCACTTAGTATGACAATTATCCAGTCAGTTGTTTTGACAATTACCGCAGACGTCAATAAATCATGGTTATGGTTGGTTTATAGAGTTGTAAATATATATTTTTAATTATTACAACAGTGTTTATGTGATATAAGAGATATTGTCGACAAACATAACATTTTGTAAGTGCGCGTCGCGTTGACTGTGTGCAAGGAGTACCGGTACCACAAAAAATTAAAAAAAAAGTGCTTTTGAAGTGAACGTGTTAGGTATTAAATGTTTTATAAAGCGTTTAAATCGAAAGATGCAAACGGCGAATATCAATTAATAAACGACCAGCTAAATTTTGACTCTAATATCTTATGTGCCACAGTAAGAGTTCTAGAAGCCCGCACAAAGATCAGGTCCCGAGTGTGCGAGATAACAGAGTGACAGTTGCCGTCCGGTAGTGACAAAGTGTTCACTAAAACGTACTTTAAATGTGTTTTGTGTAATTCATTTTAATGTTTGACAACCTCGGTTGAGCAATTTATTTACTGTGGCTGAAGACGGGAAAAAGGTAGCGAAAAGTAACACAAATACTAAAAAAACAGGTCACTTGGCGCAAAAACAAGGTGAGAAACTTTATTGTAACTAAACTAGTAAGCCTTCATGAAAAATCACAGGCTGATTAATTAGATACACACCAGAAATACATAATTTAAAAAAATAAACTATTTAAAAACCACATTAAGGAATACTTATTTACGCCTACCTAACTATGCTGACAGGGTTTTTTAACTCAGTAAATAATAAGGATTCTAAAACTGTAAGCCTATTTGTTAAATATTTTTATTTACATAGTCTACGTTATTATATATCGTCCCCTATAAGGTAAAGTATCGTAAGTGCCAAACTGCAAGTTTTAAAGAAGACACAAAAAACTGTTTGTTATGTATCAAACTTTACAGAATACCCAGCCTAAATGGTTTTTTAAGTATAAAACATCATAAAACAGCAATTTATGCACTCACATTAGTTTCAGTTTATTTTTTTAATTAAAAAAAGCCACTTAAGATACTTTGTTTTAACCTTTTTCAGCCTTCTCGGTGCTTACGATATTTATACTTGGTGGATAAGATGTTCATAAAACTTCATATAATGGAAAAAAAACCATCTTATCCACCAAATAAAAATGTCTTAAGCACCAATAGCCTCATGAACCCTTGTCAATAAAGCACCTTTGTCTACTTCAATATTGAATTTGCTACAGATTGAGATATTTAGTATCAAGATAAATAGAACTTTATATAATTAGATAAGGTAATTGTAATAAGATTGAGGGAGATTACAGTTTTAATTATTGGCAATTTCACTTGTTAGTAGGCAGGTAGTTGTTGGCCTACTACTAGGCATAGTTGCAGTTTTTTGGTTACTTTTCAAACAGATAAAAAAATAAAATGGCACATAAATAAAAAAAACACTGATTCAAGAACAGAACATTTTTTAATTAGATACATTTAGGCCCTATAACATTCTTTTTACATAACAATGGTTTTGTTCAAAAAAAGTAGGCACTATAACATTTTTTACATAATCCAATAGTTTTGTTCAAAAATAAAATGTCTTGTGAAAAATACCATTTAACATATCTACTACACAGTATTATATTACAAAAAAAGTTAAAAGGCAGAAAGTTTTTTTAAATGGTACTGATAAAATCACAAAAAGGCTCTGAACTTAAGCTTCTGGGTTTTCCATCTCTGTTACTTCCACCCCTACAACTTCATCTTCCTCATCTGTGTCTTGCAGGAAATCATTGACACTATTGGAATGCTTTAGTGATAAAAACTCTTGATAGTATTCTTCTGGAATAGTTTTTTTCTTGCACAACTTCTCCAAGTCCATGTACTTTAAGGTAGAAATTAACATCCTTTCAGAATAGGCTTTTTTCAGAGTTATGTTTTCACCATATGGTTGGAATTTGAATTCTTGCTCATCAGCACAGTCATCAATGTAGCTGTATCTGACAAACATTGAGTTTTAGTTTTTTTTTTAAGATAATGCTTCTTACTTGAGAAATTTTCAGGGGCTTTCCTTTAACATCTTTGGTTTTTCTTCTTTTAGCATTGTTCTTTACTTTGCATTTTTTTTTTTTTCCTTTTTCAGTTAGTTTCCTTTTCCTTGCAGGCCCTGGCGTACTTTTATCCTCTTCAACGCTTACAACTTCATCTTGGAGTACATCAGGGTTTTGATTGCTTAGGATTTTCTTTTTCTTTGACTACTGTACTGAATGTGATGGCAAACATTTTGATTCATTTTCAAAACTTCCCCAATGTTTTATGTTTTTGTATGTTAGAGAAGGCCTAAACTCCTGGCACATCAACATTTTTGATGACTTGAAAAAGTAGATTGTGGAGCTTACGCTACTTTTGCTTTAAAATATAGGGGCTTAAGATATTTTTATTGGCGGTTAAGATATTTCATATCTGTTGATGGTCTGATGAAAATAATACTGTAAGCACCTGGCACATACGATATTTATTCTGACGTGACAAAGAGAATACGGAGCTTACATTGCTTTCCCTTGCAAGTGTTGGGGCTTACGTTATTTATACCGGTGGTTATGATATTTTTAAAATTCATGTGGTGGATACAATATCTGACTTCAAATGATAAATTTAGCAAGATAATGATTTTTGGCGCTTAAAATACTATTACTAAATGATTCGGGAAGACCAGCCGTTTATCGTAACCACCGAAACTCATTTTGTGAAAATTGGCACTTATGATACTTTACCTTATAGGGGACGATATTTTAAAAAAGATTTAAAAAATATCTTTTACTTGCTTTTTATTTCGCATTGATAGATCAAATGATTTACAGGTTATTAATATTTAAGTGAAGAAATTAAATAACGGAATATGTATACATGTTATACGAAGATGTACGAATGTTTTTGAAGTTAAACGGTACCTCTTCAAATTTTTACCTCTTCAAATAAATTTATATAAACAAATTTATTGATGATAAAAGGTTGCATTTATATACAGTTTATAACCTCAAAGCAAATATTATAACATATATTACAGCATAAATTGGTTCTTTAACTCATATTTAAAAAAAATCAACTTCACAAGAAATTATAACGATTGAAGTTGCAAACATAACCCTAAACTATAATCTACACTGGGTTTGTTCAAGTATTAGAGATGATGGGTGAAATCAGCTGGTTGTATTATATGTTACTCATGTACGTACGTAAGTACACTCAATTTTATATGAGTTGATGTTTATTAATTTTACAACTGACCTGAAGCAATAAGAAGATCAAACGCAAATCAGTATCTGAAGCCCCGCTTGGTAGTTGAAGCTTTAAAACAGGATTCTGCAAAGCATCCAACATTGTGGTAAAGTCATTATCACTGATAGCCTGATTCAGGTCGTGTAGACATTCAATCACTGAAAATAAACAGACATCCAATGAACAGAACATTTTGACTTTTAATTGAAAAACAAAGTGCATAGTAGATAGGTTTTCATGACAAGAAGAATGTCAGTGGGCGAATTGGAAAGCTATTGGTCTCATATGACGTACCCAATTTTTTTTTATCTTTTGTTTTATTAGCTTCTTCCTTTATAGCTCTGCCCCTGCTCGCTTCGCTCGCCAACCCTGGTGGCGGCCCATGGTGATGCCAATGGCAAACATATTATTGTATATAGTGTTATTTTTTACGGAAATGATGAGTGATTAGGACAGAAGCACTTCAATATATGTTGGTAGTGGGGGTAGTTGTGAACTGTACAAAATGTAAGGCAGAAGTCAAAATAAACACGTACCGTACTATTCCCAAAAATCATTTTGTAAACAGTGCTATAAATTACTTTGGCGGCAACATTTTTTGTTCACATCCGATCACCTCCCCTGGTGATGATCGACATGAGTTACAACCAGTAAAAACATTTGCCATTTTTTTCAAAATACACTGTCATGATTTAGCCCGGACTCAATCCATGGATCAAAATAAAGCGTCAATGATTAATGGAGAAATTAAATAATTTAAATTAATTTTGTTTAATAACACGTAAGATGTCAATAAACAAGTGTTTAGTCTTATATTATAATAAAATATCATTTAAAATTGGGTTTTAAATTCAATTTGAATATTAACCTCTTCCTTGTGTTATTTTACATGCTATATGTTGGTCCCACTTGTGATTCAATGTATTAATTAAAAACATTGGCAATGAAACAAATATTTATTTCCAAAATAAAAGCAAGAGTAGCTACCACAGACCACTTCCTGCCTGTAAAATAATAATAAGTCATAGTTCAGCTTGTTAATAGAATCAAATTCGTGTTGTATAACAAAGCGTCGCGTCAGTTCACTGAAGTTGTGAACACTGAACTGAGTAGTGTGACGCGAATTGAGCGCGGGAAACGTTGTTACCATCTCTACAGAACAAATAAATCGTTTTATAAAAAAAGTTTGGGATAAAAATTGTGGATCAACTAATTATCTACAACTGTTCTGCTTGAAGTTTATTTATAACCCGAAAACAAAAAAAATTACGCTTAGTGACTTTTTTTCGTTCCACTCTTTTAAAACACTAAATATTTTTCTTTACTACAAATCAAATAAATTACCCAACTACAAGAAGTTTATACAGTTAGATTCCGTAGTTCATGCAGATAAATAATATATAAATTTTATTCTAATTACATAAATCTGGTGAGGCGCAAAAGCGTGTAAACGACAGTGCGCACAATGCTGAAATCCACTAAGTGGACGTGAGTGACTACCAAGGAGTGGGGGTAAAGACCGTTTTCTTGAACACAGCCCAAGCGTTACAGGTGTATTAATAGAGTTGTTTTACATAATACACAAGGGATTCAATTACCTTTATTGTTTTCATCATTTTGAGAATTTACAACATCAATGCAATCTTGAATGTTCATATACGTCAAGACGGGACATTCACAGTTTTCTATGCCTTTGTATTGGCGACAAGATGATAAAGCTCTCCAGTACTGCAGTTTCAGATTGGGCTCCAGACCCTAAAACATGCAGATTCACATAATAAATCTTCAAAAATACATCTTTCGAACAGTAGAAAGCTCTGAAATTTTATCCAGTGTAACACTTTTAAAATCACAATCTACAAGTTATTTTTTTGATATTCATTATTTATAAAATTTGGTACTTATGTCGGAAAATGTGTTAAAAAATGTATTAAAAACACGATTTAAAAAAAAATATTTGTTGTATTTTTGTTCTTAAAATTTGAAAAAACGTAATTGATTTTCAAAGACGTTAATCTTTATCCCTAAAGAATTGTTAAGTATCTTGCTTTATAATTTTTGAATGGTATCTCAAATAACCGAGTATTACGACTGGACCTGAAAATACTATATAATTTTGGTGAAACTTTTTTCTGTGAATTTATTTTTAGTAAATGGTATAATCATGTTATAATAAGCTATAACATGAGATCAAATAACAAATGAGGATAATGCTCGAAAACTTACTTGCCTTGTACTCACATCATAAGCTCAAGTCAGGATTTAGGTAGTCAAGAGAATCGGATGCTAGTGCAATTTGTAGAATAAGTCAGTCTGTTAGCCACCTCGTGCTAGAGCTGACTCTATACAATGCTCCAGTGTTGGGGAGCTTTTACCTCCAAACAGCAATTAGTTTCAAGTACTAGTACTAGTTCAGAAAACTGAATTTAGGGCGGCAGTGAGAGTTTTGTACATTCGCAGTAATAAATGTATTAATTAACTACCACGTTTAATTTCAATCACAAAACTACGGGGTCACCTAACCGGAGCGATCACCCCCCCTGCTGCTTTGGACTATCCTGACATGTCCGTAAGCTACACAGAGAGCCTAAGGCACCACTCTGGTGAGAGAAGTTGCACGACCATCGCCGGATATAAATATACAAACGCGGCGTCCGTCACAACTGGGGAATCCAATCCCGGGCCGAGTTACCCCGACGACAATCCTGGGATTGTAAAATGACAGTGCCGGGATTTTGTGATTAGAAAATGTTTACGTTTTTAAGGTATTTTGACTTATGCAAGTACTGTTTAATCAAAAGAATAATAAATTTTCTAAATAAATATCATAATTTATTTATTTATAAGTAGTGAACTAAATAAACAATCAAACAAATGACTTGAATAAACAATAATATCAATCGGGTAGTCGGATACACTTAGTAGCGTAGTAAGAGTAAGATAGACACACGTCTGTGAGAAATTTTTACACGATGGTGATGTCATCAGACCTTATCTTTACTTGCACCTGCTTACTGCTTCTATGCGACCTTCGATTGTGATTATGTATAACTTCTACCCTGTCCTCCTTATCCTCCCCATCACACTTCTCTTTTAGTTTTTGTGAATAGTTTAGTTTGATTCAGTATCAAGTAAACCTTCGCTCTTAAAACGTCGCGTGTGCGCGTGTGTCATACATACTACATATCGTTTGTTTAGTTTTGGCTTTGTACGATCCTTGTTCTGTTCTGTCTGAATATATAAACTATCATGCAGTGACTGTCCAAAGAAATATATAGGACAGACAGGGATATCTTTAAAAAAAAAAGATTTAACCCTTTCTACTCGAGTGTCGGGGCAGCCCCACACCCTACTAATCCGCACGAACTCCTGTGTCGGGCGAGCCCCCAACTCGCTATGACAACGTTCTTTGATTGCATTTCAACGGACGTAGTTACTTTGAAGACCGCTATTATTAAAGTTTGAGATGTGCTGCTATCTGTGGAATTTTTTTAGAACCACATGAGTTCAGTTTCTGTGGTAAATAAATATTATAAAATGTAATGATTGCCGTCTTTGGGTGCTCTGTAAACAGCTGTCGGCTCTCGCCGTTGTTTGGTTCCTGCTTACACGCAGTGTTTTAGTGAGCTTACACGTTACTTAGTTTTGTTGTACTAGGTTATCGTGTGTAATTTCAGTTTATTTTTTAATATTGTTCTTTTTACAATAATGATTGTTGTGCAATAAAATGAACGAAGACAACGGCAGTTTGTTACAAAATGGCGGGAGTGGCGACGGAACTTTTGTTTCGAACCTGAATGATTCCAATATTACCAATAAGTTGAAAAAAGCTTTACTTACTAGTTTTGACCTAAATAATGCTGTTGCTAAGCAATAAAATAAATAGTTGAGGCAATTTTGTACATAAAAACTAACTTTTTACGAAAAACTTGTTTTTCAATTATAATTTTTTTATAATGTATTATTGTGTCTAAAACATTTGTAAACAACTTAATTTTGTTTGTAAGGATATACACAACAAAAATCAAGCAACAAATATAGGTCTTTCCATTGAAAATTTGTCCAAAATTCTTGTTTTTCCGGTTTTTTGTTACAAATTTCTATTTTTTTCAATAAATAAAAATCTAAAATATATACTTGAAAGACAGAAATATTTTTTAGAGCAAACAAGTTACAATGCAATATTCCCTCAAAATTAAATGGAGCTGATAGCAACACTAGGTCCCCAGTAATTGGAGTGGAAAGGGTTAAAGAACACATTCCACCCTCCAAACAAATTGCACTCTTAATAAAGTCAGAATCTAAATTACAGAACACCTTATTCAGGCCGACCATGGATATTCTTATATGGAAGACTCACTTAAAATATTACACTGTTGCATAGGCGTAACCAGGGTGACCATATGGAGGGGGGAAGGGGGTGTATGGAAGTTTTTTAAAAACTAAGATGCAAGATAACACGTTTTAGGCTTCCCAAAAGTACTTTAAAATTATATACGTATGTATACTTTTCCACTTCTAATTGTGATTCAGGCCCAAAATTTAGAATAGCAACCATGCCGTCAAATCTTTACGTGCGCTGCCTCTAACCCCATAGGCCTGGAAACGCACAGCGTTTTTTTTGTCGGCTGCGGATTAGTTACCGCTCATAAGATCTAAAGTGTGCAAGCGGTAAAATTTTTGACACATCTAAAATTCTCATTGGTATTTATTAAACTGAAGTGTATAGTTCATCAATCACGAAGTGTACTATGTAATATATTATTTCTTTTAATGTTTTATTGATATGAACAGAGAGCAAATCTCGATTTATTGTTATTCCATCACCGATTGAAAAGGAAGCAAAAAATATACTTATTTGGGTTCAACCAATCAATAAATAAAAGAAGAGAAGATTTTGGAGCATTCTACACTGTGTTTGTGGTTTGAGGAACTAGAAGAAACATTTTCAATTATCTAAGAATGTCGGTTTCTACACGCGGCTGAAGGATGGTATTCTACGAAAAAAATACTAAAATAAGGAAATTTGGCGTGCATTTGGTAACGTTCGCCGCTGTTTCGGCAGAGATGGTGGAAAATCCATCGAGCAGCTGCACAGCTACCGTCAGCGGCAAATAAACTGATCAAATAAAGTGCCAGTGCCCAATTCGACCAAAGGTAATGTCAGCAATATATTGATAGTTTATTGTAGCTTGACATTTGCATAGGTGTTGAAAACAAGTAACTTTTAAGAGCGTATTTTAATGTAAACAAATTGCGAAATATTTTTTACAATGGGGGGGAGGGGGTGTTATAAAGCCCAAAACCCCCCTTAGTTACACCTATGCACCGTTGTAAAAAGAGCCGATTTATGAATTCCCTTGAGCAATTCGAGATATACAAGAATCATAAAATTGACAATAACATTTTATTAACCCTGGAACTGTTAAACTGCACAACTGTGCAGTTTTCCACGCATCAAAACACTGAACTTCGCCGTGCGTGACAACTCAACTTGTATTGAATATTTCACCCACTAAAAATCATCCAATCGCAATAAATCAGAAACCGTTGGAAAGGAAATGATCTAAGCTTTAACTTTTGTATTTACAAGTTTTTTCTAAAACATATATTTACTTACGTAATCATCGTTGCAGTTTTTGAGTTTTCTAAAAGCCAATGTCGCGTGAATTTTAATGCGCCGAAACTACCTTTAATTCCAGTTTCTATGTCTCTCAATACAGCCCGCCCGGTATTTTTCTGAGTTATATCTGTATACTGAAGGATTCATCACACTTTTACCTATCTAAAACTTCCATACAATCAAAAATCGGACAAATAGTTCAAAAGTTGTGGGGTGTTTTGTAGACCCTTGCAATTGGTCATATTTCAACCAATAAAACAGCACATTTTGCGTTCAAGATATCTCTTATAATTCGAATTATTTCAATAGACTTTTTTATATCTATTTATAGACCAAAGTTCAATCTTTCGTTTGGTATAAAGCAAACTAAATTTGACTGGTTAGGTGTTATTCAAACAGCAGTTGAAATTTCATATTTGCACAGAATTCTTACTACCGCTTGAGATTGCAAAACAAGGCTGTTTCCATTGTCTTCAACGGTCATATTTTGAATTTCCTTTGTCCGCCCGAGATTTCATTTGTTTCATCTTACTTTTGCAATTCAATTGATTTTAAGTAAAACACTTTTATGATATGGTAATATACAAGTATACAGTTCAATTCTTTGATTTATTCTCTACACTTTGTTATAATAATATTTCATTTTTGGGCAAAGCATATATTAGTAAATTACGTTACAACTAGGCCTAGTTTTGTTAGCAATCGTGTATTTGGAACATAAAAACTGGTGATTTCAAAATAAGAAATTTGAAATAGATAAATGTTTTTATACATTTCTATTTAGAACTAAATTACGAAACTTTTTTAAACTTACGAAAAAAATACAAAAAATGTTTACTACTTGTTATGTACGCCTAAAGTTTAAACTTTTTCTTCCGTTACTGAACATTATTTGTTTCATGAGCTAATAACTTTTACAATTTTACATGAGTAAATTTTTTACTGGCAATATGAATTTTTTGAACTTTTTCCTACAAAAAAGTTATGGAACACTTTTGGATTGGGATAAAATTACTAATTTTGGCGAATTTTTGAAAAAATGCTTGTAAAACGCTAAAAACGGCTTTTCATTGAAAAAAATTAACATTGACAGTTGTAGGGTTAAATGAAAATCTTAACTATGATTCCAACGCATTTTTCGATATGTTGTTGGAGATAAGCAACCCCCTCCATCGATTAGCATGATTGACCACGTCCGCAGTACGCATCGGAATGTTGGCACCAACCAGTTGAAGATTTTTGAATTGATTCTGTTTTTTTTTTTTTTTTTAATAACGTTTCTTGTGTATTTATTGTGTTAATGTACTGGTAATGAGTGTTTTTGTGTTAACAAGTGACAAAGGACATCCGGCTACAAAAAAAAAAAAAACTTGAAAATGGCTGAATAGCTGAAACGGCCGTCGTATTACGACAGCAAATTGAATATTGTAGACGGTAAATCAAAATATATGTTTATTAAATCAATATTCGGAATGGTGACAAACGTTTTGATTGATTAACTTTAAAATGTATACAAAACATCACAATTCTACAGTTTTACCTTAGAAAATTCTATAGCAAAAGGTTTAAGGTAGAAATGATTGCGTTACTTACTTTGATACATTTGAGGTCAAACATCCGTGTCCAAGTATTATCCGCACTTCCTGTATCGACAGCGCAAGACACAGCTGCTATCTGGTGTAGAATTCTAACACTGGCTACGATATCTTGATGATTGAGATCCGATTGGCATTCCTGTCTGTCCGCTTGCATTTCTTCAAAATACAACGGTGCGGCGAACTCGGTCAATAGCTGCGGTTCTAAGCGTAACGAAGGATCTCTCAAAGCAGCCAAAAAGGTGGTCACGGTTCCCAATTCCAACTCTTTGTTTACCTTAGCAACGGCTTGTTCGACTGTTAACAGATGCATTAACTTTTACGGAACGTTTGCGACAGATAATTCACACTGGTTTTTAATTTTAAAGTATTACATGAACTACAGTAAAATAGCTATGCATTGTATCCAGTATTTTGTCAACAGACACGTCCATGCATGCAGACTTGAGACGAAATACTTGTATCTTGCGGGGAAAACATTGTATTTTGCGTATAGAAACACGCAGACTTGTCGGCCGATTAGCTGGAAACACCGTCGAGACAGTGGGACAAGTCTGCAAGTGTGGACGAGGCTCCAGGAAAATACTTCTTTTATCAGGCCCAATAATTACAAACTCAACACGTACAAAAATAAAAGAGAAATATTGTTTTACTGCCTAAAAACAACGAGTACGGAGTTCGCACATAAAAACAATCTTGAAGCGATAAATAGTCCATAATACAGTAGAGTGTAATATATGTGAGTTTCAGGGATTTTAATTAATTAAACAGGGGTATAACGTAAAGGGAGTTGCTATGTAAATTTTGGATGAATTAGCCTATTTTAAAACATTGTATTTTATAAAGTAATAATAAACATAGAAATTCAAAGGGGGGGAATGCAGACGTTTTGGATTATATAAAACAAAATTTGACTTAAAATATATTTTCAATTTTAAAACAAAAAACTTGTATACAACTTGCATGTCTAAAATAAAAAACATTATATAGTGTTAAAGTACACTGAAGAAAACTTGGGACACTCAGTTTTTAGCCTACAGTCGATAAACATATTAAAGGACATTGTGTAAAAGCAAGAACAGAAATTTGATTTGTGATGTTGGTAGTATGAGTTACTCCGTTCAGGGAGACATATTTACGGCCCCCTGGAAAAAGGAGGTGGAGACAAAAGATTGACGCTTCCTTCTTCCTTACTTGTTGCTGAGATCTTATACAGTATGGACCTGTTGATCGTTTGGTGGTGAAATGATTTCACAAACATGAGTTTTTGCGGTATTTAGAGTTTAAATACCGTCTAAGTATGTTTAACAGTTAGTAGAGACAGTGTTGTGAGCAAATAATGTAAAATGGTGTAAATCGTACGTTGCAAAGCAAAGAAAATTAACTTTGTAAATTTCGTTAGTGTGCGTCGGCTTAAAATGAACTAATGTCGGACGTTTGCAAATGAGTGCCACGTGAAACGACATTTCTGTTATAAACGCTTTTCAAAGAACAAAGTGAATTTAATTCGACGAGGCTAAAGTGCTACGAACAAAGATCTTCAAGGGGAAAGTTTTAATTAGGGGTATAAATTCAATTAAAATCATTTAAAATGTTGTAAGTTTTCTTTTATCAAAGTGCACTATAAATCAAAACGTACGTAAGTAACAAATATAATAATAATTAAGTCTGCATTTCAAGTTTCAATATTCTAATTTGTTGTATGTTTAAATTTAGTAAAGTGAATAACTGGAATGAATGCGTGAGTGTTTGAGAGTATTTGAGATCAACCATGAATTGCCAATCTTTTTCTTTAATAATGTTGTATGTTTAAAATCTAAAATGTGGCATTAAAAACTTAATGCCAACTATTATGTTTTCTTAATTTGAGTCCTTTCCTTCCTAGAAGTACTTCATGGTAAATTGAACCTTGGTTATAAAATATAAAATCAGTGTAAGTTTAAGAAATACAAAATGGCGTTCAGTTGAAACCGCAGTGACGGATTTTGGCGGCAGGGTCTCTGTGAGAAGAACACAGACTCCGTGCTTCTAAGACGAGTTGCCCCGTAGTTGTCAGCTGTACGCACAGATGTATGTACCAATATGCGTAACAGAGATTTGGTAGTCAACTGTGACAATCACAGATCTGACTATAATATAACCTATTTTCAATTTTGGGGTTATGTTTGATTGTTTTTGTTGTGGTTAAGGGAATAGTATTTTATAGTTTTTGAATTGGTAATTATATTAATAAAGTAAAGTATACAAATTGAAAGTATGATATTACAAGTAATTGTTACGCAGTAAAAGGTTATTTTTTTTTATTAAATTAACTTAGAAAAACTTGTCAAAATTTGATTTATTTATTTATTTTTATTTTTTATTAATGAAATTTGTTTGTAAACGGCTGGCATGCATACAGCACGTTACAAAATGGCGCCCGAACAGGGACCTGATTGTAACAGTGAGCTGACAGCACGTTACAAGAGTCCCGCTATTTCGAATATCCGCCTATTCCGAACAGAGTTCGGAAAAAATACAGATTTATTTAAACATAAAAACAGAAGAAATTAAAAAGACGTCCGTGTAAAAACGTACATTTATTGTTATACAAATAAGCTAAATAGAGACATACATAGAGCCTAAGCGTGATGAAAACGCCTAAAACCAAATTGGAATGAAAACTGGTTTTGTTTCCTTCACGTTTTCCATCCTTTTGGCGGGAAGGAAGCTACCGCAACAAGCTTCTGGTGAAACGGATACCGGGTCCTTCAGAAAGAAGGAAGGATTAGATTTAACAGCTAGGCATTATTAGCGAATTTCCATAGGAAAAATGAGCTATTGCAGTGGTCCTTATGGTGAGACCCAAGGTCGGGAGTAGCAAATGAGCACCGATCATGGTCCCCAGAACACGTTTTGGGGTGTCATTAAAATTCATATATATATATATGTGTTCGCACTCTAGCGGCCGCATTTTAAGTCCAATTTGGTTCAAATTTGGTACACATGTTGGTTGTCTAAGTCACTCGGATGAGTTCGTTAGCCAAAAACATCCAACAACCGGAAGTACTTTTTTTGACCGGAAGTAACTATTTTTTGAAATTTTTACTACAAGAATGAAATTTTTTTAGAGTTTTTTCTAAAAATATAAATGCAGGCTGTTATTCCGCACATTTTGCTTTTTTTTACGCGACCTTATAGCTCGCTTGGTTCCAACAAAATCGACCAAAACGTGAAATACCATAAAAGTAAGTGGTTCGAAGCCAAGTGGTGCAAACTCGCGAGGCCTCTAGGCGCAAACAAATTCTACTAATACATTGCGTACACACAGTCAGCTGTTCAACGCCTTCGTGAGTAGACCTATTTCCCAAATTGTTGGTTGAAACCCTAAAACATAGGCATATAAACTTAATTTTGGAAATTTGCTCAACTCACGTCAGCGGTCCAGCTGCGTGGTCGAATTATTAGCGTTGTTGCCACCTGCAGTTGCGTTCATCCGTTTTCGTTATTAGGAAAACAATTTAATTTTTTCTCGATCTTTTTTCAAGAAGATGCGGTACTAAAGGACAGACTGCGGGATGACAAAACGAACAGTTCGAACAACCTATCCCTTCCCTTTTTAGAAGAAAACGGAATCGTAACGCAACAGAAGGAAAAAAGCGGATGGTGTAAACCTACACTACAGGCTGTAAGCTTTGTTTCTATTGACGAGACCAAAAGTTGGCTGCACCATTTTGTAAGATGCTCAGCTTACAAAAAAAATATCTATATATTAAAAGAATTTATGAAAACTTGTGGCAGTCAGTACGGCCATTCTATCCGGCCGATTTCCTTATTTTTTTTTTTAAATTGCAGGTAATCATTCACAGATATGTCATCAAGCATTACAAATCATGTATCTTTCGCCTTACAAACGTTATAATCAAATGCAAATTCTGCTGTGTATTCCTTATGGGGGGTTTTTTTTTTGGTTCTTTGTCCACTTTGCGTACGTATACCGTCCATCCGATTGCTTTGAAATTTTGCATAGTAACACAGGTTAACCCTGGGAAGGTTTTAGGCCATTTACCGAAGTCCTAGGACATTAGCTATGCCCCAGTGGCCCTCAAAGTTTCAATGTTAATCTTATGGAAGAAAGATTTCTATTGATTTTATCAGGGGCACAAAAACAGCTGTTCGTATAAAAAAACTTAGCAACACATCATGTTTGTTTACTTTCATTACCATAGCAACATTACTTAGAAAATTTGAAGAGTATTACCTTTTTGAGGTTACATTGACAAACTAAAAACAAACACAAAAAAAAATCAACGAAAAATGCTAACTATATTTTAATTCAATTCAAACATTGGTTGTTACAAACCTATTATATATAAAACAGCTAATTTGGATCAAAAACTGAACATAATCATTCACAGATATGTCAAGTCTTATATATTATCATCCGTTCAGCCGCTATTCACCCGAGAAGGAGCTCCGGTATACAATCCTTCAAATTTCCCATGTTAATCTTATGGAGATAATGTTTAATGAGTTTGAGTCAGCTGCCAAATAAAACAGCTGATTTATGCTCGGTCACCTATGTACAAACGAGCCAAAGATTAACGATATTCTTTATCGAATTTTCCACCTGCGAGCGAAGCGAAGCAGCCATCTGAGGCCGAATGCCGAGCCGGGGTTGGGACGCGGAGCGTCCAGGGGCAGAGCCCCTAGTAATATATAAATTTGATTTGATGCAGTTGCACTGCAAGACTCTACTTTAATTTTATTCTATCTCGGGTTGTGAATTCAATGTCCGGATTGAAAAACGGTGAAGAGGATTAGCTTGGGCCAAACAAAGCAGACAATCTAGAAATGACCTTTGACATTTATTAATATCATATAGCAAAAAAATAAATTTAAATACAGACAAATATAATAAAAATTATAGGTTATAAAATTTTAAAGAGAGCTGGTGATTTATAAGTAAAAAAGATTTTAAGTGCACTGTACATACTTACGAAAAGCAGACACACAAACTTATTAATTTTTTAAAAAAGAAAGAAAAAGAAAAAACCCACTCGCACGCGCAACACTGTTGTAGTCTATTTCATTGTGGTTTATAACGTCACTTTACTTCGAAAAACTTGAAAAGTTCGCCGATCACAATACTACACACCATTGTCTATTATAACTACTAGTGGACCGGGCAATGCTTCGCTATTGCTTGATTTACCTAACCTAAAATTTTATTCAGTTTTTGATCCAAATCAGTTGTTGATCAAAATCAGCTGTTTTAAGCTTTTCATACGAACAGCTGTTTTTTGTGCCCCTGATAAAATCAAAAGAAATCTTTCTTCTTCTTCCTTAAGATTGACCTTCCATAAGATTAACATGGCAACTTTGAGGGCCACTGGGGCGAAGCCCTTAACATACATTGAGCTCATTTTAAGGGAAGCACAACTTCAGAGTGAGCTCTGTGAAATGACACCAAAAACATCAAAATCGGTTAAAAACTCTAGGAGGAGTTCTACTCACAAAATAACCCCTAGCAAATTAATTATGTATAGATTAACTTTCGTAAAAATTTGAATAAGCTTTTCTATATTTTACTGTCTTGTAAAATTCACATTTTAATACAACATTACTTGCTGAGTAAAACACACGTCTTACTAATTTGACATCCTGATGAGAAGTGATGCTAGAAGTGATTCTCCCACCGCTACCTAATTTGGCGTCTCTTTTCTCTCCACCAATCAGAAACGTCTCCCGACACACAGATGTTGGAATTGCATCAGATTCGTTGGTTGCTTACCAAAGCATTCCTTCTGGATCTTGCATGTGAAAAATCACGTATACCATTTTTCTTGGAATTAGCTTGCAGGTGTTCGTTTCTTATCTCATCTAGACGTTAAGACGCTTCTTTGTCTAACTGCGTCTTAAAACTCGTATAGTTTCCGCGTCTTGAAGTCAGTACATAAACTGTCCATTTTATCAAACCCTACATTTAAATTTAATATAATAATTGCCTGCCTTTTATATTTATTCAAGTTAATACTGAAATTGACTTTAAATTTTGTCTGCCCTTTTAGTCTATTTCCTTTACGTTAAAAATGCTTCTAATTATTAAGCTCTCTTTCTAAAAAAAAAAAAAACATTTGTAATGTAAATTAAATTAAATTCAAAAATAAAAATGCTCTCTCGAATTAAAATTGACATATGGTCCTATTCTATATTATTATTGTACTTTTGGAAGCTGGACATGTTACAAGGCGAGGTCAAAATAATTTACTGCGTCTACGAGTGATATGAGTTCAGTTGAAGCATTCATCTCCTCCTCACTTTCCTCTGAGCCGATCAACGCTGTTATTGTACGTTGATATTATTCATGAAATCCGCCTATTGCAAATTCCCGCTAAACCGAACAGTGTTCGGCCCCAATTAGTTCGGAATAGCGGGAATCTACTGTATAGAATCATGTAAAAAAAAACAATAAAAGTAAGGGGAAAAACATGAAAAAAAAACCAAAACAATTGTGTTGAGTTACATTTACACGGACTGTCGACTGTCACTTCAAACAGATATTTTAAGTTTCATTGGGGTACAAAATTTTCAATAAGTGCAAATCATTGATGCGAAGCCCCTGGAAGGCGTTGCCCTGGGCAATCGCCCGCTTCGCCCGTACCTGGAACCGCCACTGTCAAGGTATTTCTAGATCTGAGTTAGTTTTAAAAAAATCACTTACACTTTTCTTCTTCGTCAGCTTTAAAGTTGGCATTATTAATAACTCGTTGCAGTACATCCTTCAACAGAACATTATCCGTGTACTCGTATTGGTCCAGATTCCTCACTTCTTCAATATACTTGTCACAGTTCCTGTCACGCACATTCTGAAACAATAATATTGATTTCATTTTAAAACCTACAACAACCGGCCATTAAGACATAATGAAAGTTGTGTTAGAAATGTACAAAGGTTTTTTATTATGGTGATAACAGATTATATGGTCTGATCAAATCAGGTGTTGCAAAAACTTTTAAAAAATTAAATAGTAGCGAGTAAATAGAAATATATAAAACATTAATAGGTTGTAAACTTTAAATTTGTTAGTGGATTTAAGTTTAAATACAAGATAATATGGATTAAATAGATTTATTTTTTTAAACAACGGTAGAGTCCAACAATCCGAACCCCGCTAATCCGAAAATCCGCCTATTCCGAACAGGGTTCAGAAAAATACCGATTTTTTAAACTTAAAAAACAGGAGAAATTAAAAAGACGTTTGTGAAAAAAACTTACCTTTATATATATATATATATAAAAGCGAAATACCACTGACTCACTCATCACGATTTCTCAAAAACTACCGAACGGATTGAAATGAAATTTGGTATGTAGCTTCCTCTAGGGCCACAGGTGCTTACTAAGAAAGGGTTTGGAGAAATTCAAAATTTTAGGGGGTTTTGGGGGGATCAAAGTTGTTAAATCACGATTTCTTCAAAACTACCGAACGGATTGGAATGAAATTTGGTATGTAGCTTCCTGTAGGGCCATAAGTGTTCACTAAAAAAGGGTTTTAAAAAATTGGAAATTTTAGAAGGGTTTGGTGGGTAAAAATTACTAAATCATGATTTCTCCAAAATTACCGAACAGATTGGAATGAAATTTGGTATGCAGCTTCCTCTAGGGCCATAGGCGCTCGCTAGGATAGGGTTTTAAAAAATTCGAAATTTTAGGGGGTTTTTGGGGGGATCAAAGTTATTAAATCACGATTTCTTCAAAACTACCGAACGGATTGAAATGAAATTTGGTATGTAGCTTCCTCTAGGGCCATAGGTGCTCACTAAGATAGGGTTTGAAAAAATTCGAAATTTTAGGGGGTTTTGGGGGGGATCAAATTTATTAAAAACCGATTTCTTCAAAACTACCGAACGGATTGGAATAAAATTTGGTATGTAGCTTCCTCTAGGGCCATA
>JAGFPH010003538.1:134233-147569 GCA_018207615.1 Philaenus spumarius
TATGTTAAGCAATATGGCAAAGTGTCCTAACGTAAAATTTTACGACAGTAGGCCTAAATTGTGATATACTGCAACTACCTTTTTTTTAGGAAATAAGAGTAGTGGTGCCAACCTAAGCACATTCCACTTGTTGAATGTTGAATGCAAGTAAACATAGGCTACAGTGACTAAAGACTAAGTTAGAACTTCAGGCTATTTTTTTCTTCTTAATGCTTGCATTTCTGTCGCAATACAAAACAACTTAATAGATGTTACTAACTTAGAATTTTTTATAAAGTGAAAACATACTGTGACTGTAGATTGTAAGTTAAAAATTAGACTTTTTGTTATTTTCATTGGTTCAACGAATTCATTTGAGCCCTTGTTATTCACATCGGATTGATTCAATGTATCGAATCGTGAACACCGATATGTAGCCTATATATTGAATATCCTTAGTTTGATGATAACTATGGCAAACAATAAGTATTACAGGATTTTATAAAGTGAAAATTGTGTGTTCCTGTTTTGTTATATATAACTTATATCTGTGTATTTTATTAAGTGATCTTAATTTGTAGGCCTACGAATAGCTGAGTGCATCAATCGTGTTTACGTTTGAATGCGCAGTCTGATCTCATTGATAGGCCTAAGTCCAATATTCTAATAAGTTGTGAATTGAGTTTAAAGTGTTTTATTTTCTGTTTATAATTAATTACATTAAATTTTATTCAACATATTTTCTGTTTTCATCTATTAAAGACATTTAAAAATAGAATTGAACATTACAATTACGTATTAGGCCTCGAGCATTTGCTTGCGTATGCGTTGACACCTCTGCGGCAATATGGCGTAGGGTCGTACTGTAAGTTTCCGCCATAAATTGGCAGCACTTTGTACCTATGCTACCTAATAAAATGGTATTCCGCTAATAATGGTAGGGCCTATTCCAACAAGGCTAATAATGGTATTCTAAAAGTCAGCTAAAAGGGTGCTACATGATAAAACATGTTGAAATTTGAATGTATACCTAGTTCACATATTCAGTACACTTAACTTACTTATTTAAAACTTTTATCACCTACTATTCTACAATGTAGCCTATAAACTAACTGTAGGTTTCTTTACCTTTGCTATCCATTTCAATATTTACTTGATTGATTTATAAAACATTAGTAATATAAGATTTCCTTCAGGCTCCCTTCAGCAGTCATCTGAAGTTTGTACTGAAACAAGCAACAAGTTGAAACAAACATTTACACGTCGTACTAATCAAACTTACTGTAAAGTAAACCAGTAAACTCTACAATCCGATTCACTTCACTTACACCTGTTGTTGGCCTAATCAGTTTTATTAAAATAAATAAAGAACATTCCCGCCATATTCAGCTGCCATGAGTACAATGCTTTAGCGATTTCGTAGAATACGATCACAAACATTAAACTATCATAAAATATTAACATACTAAAACCATTGAGTCTTTAACATATATGTATTTAATAAAGACTTAATGCGAATGAATCATTATCATTAATTTTGTTGTTGCCATAAAAGACATAACTAAAGTATTTGTAAATACAAATGTATATCAATTAAAAAGTATATGTTTTCATAAACTTTTAAAAACAATACGAAAATTTACGTGAGTTATTGTTTCAGTCATTTGACCTTGGTAAGTGTTTAGAATTAGTGTAATTGGTATTATACTACTTAATAACACAATCAAAGGTCATAAAATTTGTACCAGGTTATTGTTTCTACTTAGATTTCATTTAGATGGCATTGATATTTACCCGCTAAATGCTAAAGAACCAAAGTTACATGTAAATAACCAAGAGTTAAAAATTAACATTATTAATGTGTATGTGTTAGATATACTCCAAAAAAGTTAATAGAATAGTGTGAGGCTGCATGGAAAGTTTCCAAGCCTGCCAATTGGCGAACTAGAAAAAAAAAACCAAAGTTACAAAATTTAAGGCTAGGCAGCTGACAGTGACAGTTACTAGCAGCTAGCAGGCTTAGCAGTAGCGCACAGCGCAGTAGCAGCAGTGCAGTGAGAGCAGTGGTATTGAGTATTGAGGTATTTGGTAAAGTAATAGTAATGCTTCTTTTATTGCGTTTGTACGGTTAAGATTCAGTTCAGTGTTTTTTCATTGTATGATATTGTACAGCATTCAGTTATACGAATTTAATCAGAGTTTGTAGTTTGAACACATTTGGCCTACTGCAAAATAAAAACAAAGACATTGAATTATTTACAATTTTTAATAGTCCTAACCCTATTTTGTTATAATGAATCAATATTTTGTTACTATGCCATCATATAGTGAGGTCTCCGAGGAATTAAGTAAGGTGTCTATGATGGCAAGAGAATCAACTGATAAAATAAAAAGTAAGTTTTACTAAACCTATGTACATTTTACAATACACAATATTGGGGCAGAGCTGAAGTATTTACTTACAGTCTCTAGTCACAGTATTAAATTGGTGGCACTACTTAAGATGGCAGGGTGGCGTGTTGTAAACTGATGCTGTTTTACTAATTGCTAATAGCGACTTACAGTAGACCTAACATTCAGTGCTAACATAAAAACAACTAAAACTTGAACTTAAACAACTAACTTATGTGATCACGGTTCATTTCATATTGTAAATACATAGACTAGGCCTAGCCTATAGGTTTTTATCTCGGTGAAAGTATAAAATCACATTCCAGCTGTTATGAAATCTAAGTTGCCAACTTATGCATTTAAAAAGGATAAGGCCTAATTTAGTTGTAAGACGTAGGTCTACATGTAACAAAACCAATATACATTAATAAAATGCACAAATTAAATTATCAATGTTCAAAATGTAATAATAAGAAACCATAAATCTTAAATTGAAATATTAGACAGGTATCTTATCAATGACACCAGACTGCGCATGGCAGCGTAAATAAACATGATTGCTCGACTCCGCTATTCCTACAACTAACATCACTTAATAAAAAATATTATAGCCCTATGCCTATAACAAAACAGGAACTCACAGAATTTTCACTATAAAATTCTATAGGCCTTATGTAGGCCTATAAATAGCCTACTTAATGTTTACAATATATGCCTACATTTTCACGATTTGATATATTGAATTAATCCAATGTGAATAACAAGACTCCAAAAATATATCCCTTGCATCGATGTATTTTTAATAGATGCAAATAGAAAAAAGCCTGAAGTTCTTACAGTCCTCTAGGCACATTATGTTTCCACTTTGTAAACATGTAAGTTGGTAACATCAATTTAGTTGTTTTGTATAACAGAAATGCAAGAATTAAAAAAAAAATTGAAACTTACAGTCTTTAGTCACAGTATGCCTATGTTTACCATAATTCAACAGTCAATAATAGAAATAAAGTAACTTATCTTCCTGAACTTAAGACTTACCTCTCGTTAGAACTTGAGTTGTTATTAGAGTTGATAGACAAAGTATAATAGAATTAGGTTGGTAGCACTGACCTAATTCCGTAGAGCTTCCACCTTCACTGTCGGGGGAGGGGGGGGGGGAGCCCTAATTTGGGTCTTTCTTTAAAAACGTTCCTCAACTGAGGTAATTAACAAATGGAGTATGTTGCCCTATCAATGCTGATGATCTTTTTTTTAGGAAAGTGTGAGAAATACTATTGACTTAATACTGTCTCTGAGTGAGTAAATACTTTCAGGATAATGAAATTTTGTATCATAGCTCAGAAGTCGATGACAATACAATAATATTGGGTCACACCCTCCTACACATGCATAATATATTATATAATATTATATAATATATATTAATAATTTAATAGCCTAGTATTAATAATAAGAATATTAAAATATTTCATAACTTTGTAGTCATATTGAAATAGCCTAAATAAATATCTAATATTATAAAAAAATATATATTTTTTTATAGGCTAGTATCTTTTGATTTTTGGAAAAATAAGAATTATCAATAAATTAATGTAATATTAATTATGGATAAGAATAAACATTTTTAATGTTAAATTTTAAACTCCAAAAACTAAAAATAATTTTTTTTTTTAAATTAGGCTACACATTTTTACAAGGCTCTAGAAAGTATAAATAATTTCTCCTTTAAAAAACATTTATAATCCCATGTACTAATTTTCCTTAAAATTGGTGGTGGTGAATTTGAAAAGAAGAAATCAAAATGCTTGCAAAATACAAATAAAAAACATGGGGCGCATGCAATACAGATAATTTATAAATAAATACTCAAAAGTATTTTATCTTGCCATGCCATTGCTTTGAACTACCATTTGAGTTTTCGCTACTACAGTTATTACCTATAGTCCTTACTGTTGCATACAAGAAACATTCTTATTGTGTACAGTAATATTAATGCAGCTTTATAGAAAGGTACAAGTAGGCCTACATAACCTGAATAGATATTTTGTAGCTTTTCAGAATATAAATTAATCTGAAACTGTTAAATAATAACATTAGCCTGTACAAGAAAATTGAAAAATATAATAATAATTCACGACGGTGCTGAATAGCTGCAAAGTGCTTCGCACGCCATTCCGCATATTGGGAGTATTTTCAACACACGCCAATCCCCGTATTGGGAGTATCTTCAATACACAATGCATTGCGTGCTTCGCACGCCAACTCCATGGTAAAATCCAAAACATGGCTTTGAACCGGGTACTTTTATGGTATTTTACATTTTGATCGATTTTGGGGGAACCAAGCGAGCTATAAGGTCGTGTAAAAAAACATAATGTGCAGAATAACATCCTACATTTATATTTGTAGAAAAAACTCTAAAAAAATTCATTCTCGTAGGAAAAATCTCAAAAGAATTTTCCGGTCAAGAAATGTGCTTTCGGTTGTTGGATTTTTTTTCTAACGAATTCGTCCGAGCGATGTAGACAACCAACTTGTGTACTAAATCGGACTTAAAATGCGGCCGCTACAAGGCGAACACATATATATAGGCTAGTATGATTTTTAATGACACCCCAATACATGTTCTGGGGACCATGAACAATGCTCATTTGCTACTCCCGACCTTGGGTCTTACCATAAGGGCCACTGCAATAGCTCATTTTTCCTATGGAAATTTGCTAATAATTTATGAGTATTAATTTAATGAGAAGTTATGTTAGCACTTTTCTTATTGTAGTTATTGGTAGGCCCTATTCTGTAGCTGTATTCCTGGAACGATTAACTAAATTTTATGATTTCTACAAAAATACTCTTATTACAATGTATTGATTCATTTTATACAGTATTAATAATGTTTCTCTATTTTTATGAAGGGTTAAAAGAGGAAGAAAATCAAATTAAGGAACAACTTGGTTTGTTAGAGGAAGATCAAACTTCAATATGCAGATCATTAAAACAATTGGAACAGGAAAATAAACAATTAGATTATGAATTTGTAAGTACCTAATGAAAACATCTTTCGATATCTATAGTCTACTAATTAGCCTATATTTTATTTTTATTTGCAAGTGCATCGGTTGTAATATTTCAACTTCTACATGCCACACATTCCACATTGCTTATACACATCACCTACTGTAGCTTAATGACAGTGTTTATTGCTTTCACAAACAGGTATTAAAATAATTAACAAACATTAACAATTATAACTAGTAGTTCTGTGAACAGTAGACCTTGCTCATTGAAATAACAAATGTGGTTTTGAGCTTAGGTTAAAAATAGTGTGCCAGTAAGGAAGTAACCACAACTAACTCACAGTCACAGCGGCCACACTGACGTAGCGCAGGAAAGAGCAAGACAGCAGGTAACACTCTCTCCCTCTCTCTCTCTCTCTCCCTCTCCATAAAATTATAAGGTTTTATGAAGATATCTAAAGAATAAACGTATGAAAACATGGTTAAAATACAAAAACTTGGACGATTTTGAACAAATTTGAAGTTTGCGGCCATTTGTGAGCTTACCGTTAGAGATATGGAAAAAAATCAAGAAAACAATTTTGTAGGACATCAAATTTGCTACTAACAATTTGGGAAATAGATATATTCACGACGGTGCTGAATAGCTGCAAAATGCTTCGCACGCCATTTCAATTCGACTTACGGTTAAGCCACAAACTGGCTTTGAAAGAAAGCTTACACTGAGAGAAACGGTGCGGCCGCCATTTAAATTTTATTTAAGGTGTTAAAAATGGAAAAAACCATATATATATATACATGGCTTGGCCTAGGAATAAGGAACATTCATGCAAAAAATCATGAAAACCAGTCAAGGCGTTTGGCCGTTAATCGTGAGACAGACAGACACATAGACGAAATGCCGAACGGTCGAGCTGAAATGGAGACCTCCCTTCACTCGGTCAATAATAACAGTGATTCTAATGATCAGAAAATTCTGTATTTTGAGTAATCTTCTCCAGTTCATGTAGAGTTATGCCCTGGCTGGAAATTTATAAATTTATTACTATTTTAACATCTTAAAAAATTACACAAACCACATTATACAGATGTTAAGAGTAAAAACATGGTTTTGATTCAATATATATGGCAGTCCCATGAATTCTTCTGCAGAATAAAAATAGGCGTTTGCTTTAAATATCTTCTTTTGTTAAAAATATTTATTTATACTAATACTAATAAAATTTATTTGTTGATGATCTACAATCTACTGCTAAGCTGAGGATAAATATAGAATTAATCAGATCACCTCACTGACTACTGTACCTATCATGGATAGCTTCATTTTTCAGCGGTCAGTTGGGTTCCCCCTGAATCCAAATTGCATTTGTTAGTGACTAAAAAAATGCCTTTTATCAAATGTTAAGATAGTTCATTTTGTTATTGAACCCTTTATAGGACAGTGAGTATAATAGTTTACCACCTCGGGGAAAAAATCTAGCAGCCTTGGTTTTGAGTTTTAACTGCTGTGAGCTGAATATTACAATAATCCTTGTACTGTGTCACTATCTAGTGGAATTTGGTTGAACTACGTGTACAAATCATCCAGCTAATCGAATCAACTGTTACAAGTGGTAAATTACTATACCATTGCCCATTGAGATACAAGGAAAGTGATGTACGACTGATTGCTGAGATTAAAACTATTATTTTATAAACTAAAAGTATGAAATTTTTGTTTATTATCCTACCATAAGACATAAAATGTGTTTTTGTACAAACAGGCCAGTAGAACATTGAAAATACTTAGTTTATGACAATTATGACTTTACTATGACCTAAAAAAGTGATTTTTCCTAAAAAAAACACTACTGGCTGATTTTACTTATAAAACTGTTGTATTTTACAGTAAGCAAATAATATGACCATCATTTTGTTCAGGATAAATTGCAGATTAATTTGTAGAACAATGTTTTTACGCAACTATTTTGACATACAAAACTAAGTGGACTTATATGTCATTTCCCCACAATCTAAGCAGTTTTGAGCTTAGCATAACATGATTATTTTATCCAGTACAAGAATAAAATTATCCAAGCAATATTTTCTCTAGGTTTATACATTTATATGGGTATGATATTCAATGGCTATAAACAGCAATTTACATTTTTGTTTCCCCAAGGCTATAGATTCACTGGATAAAAAAACAAAACAGATGTTGCTGCATTAGGGCTGTGCACAACATGCTTCGAATCGTTCCACGCTGTATAAATTTAGCTTGTACATACACTACACCTACACTTTGTAGAACATTTATGATTAAGGATCTGCTATAGTGGCGGCCATCTTGGATTTTTATCCCATAAGAGAAATGTTAAATTTCAGACCATTTATTTAGTTTATTTTGAATCATAAAATTGTTTGCAAGGTCTCATTTTAAGCACAGTCACAATACGCATCCGTTTTGCAATTTACATTTTTTGAAAATGCTTTTGATTTGTAATGTAATTGACATTTTGTAAGTACAAAGTTTGAATTTTTTCCTAACACAATAAAATATGAAAAATAATTTGCAAGCCGGATCCGAAATTTTATAAAGAATATTAATTTTTTTTTCAACACTCAATTACAAAAGATAGACTTATAAAATGATTTGAAATTAGGCAATGTCAAAGCGTTCAGCTGCAAGAAATTGCACTGTTTAGATAGGGATATAGTGAGAAGATCTTGCGTTTCCGGTTGCTTTTTCGTTTACTGGAGCAGACCCTTAATAAAATATATCCATTATAAAATTAAGTTTTGTCGCTATTCTACCTTATAACAGTGAAGGTACCACTGCAGACTAAGGAAATCAAATATGTCGTTGTTGTCCTAAACGGGCAGTGGTATAATAATTTACCAAACTATTTTTCATATACAAAGTATGAAACTAAACAAAAAAATATTTTTCGGGATATCAGTAAGCCTACACTTGTAATTTTAAAGAAAAGAAAAAATATGTCATCTCCCAGAGTCTTGCCCTATAAAGGGTATGTAATAATAAGTAGGCCTAATATAATCTTCAAGCGAACATAATATGTCTAAGTAAGTAAAGATTTTAACTTATTATTTTTGTTATATATTTTCAGAATAATTTGCAACTTGAAATAAACAATATAGAAAAACTGCAAAATATTTATGACGATCTATCAAAGCAAAAACCGAGTTTAAATGATTTAAAGAAACTGGAAGAAGTAAGGTAAGTATTTTTATTATTTTTTAAATGTACTAATGAACTGACAGATGAAGGTTGCCTTTTACATAGAGATTAAGGTCCGGTTCTACAATCTCCCGATAAGTTGCCGATAGCCCTTTTGGCTGAATAAACTTGGCTATTATACCGATAAAGTTGTCGGCTACTTGAAACACCCGACAACAAGTTATCGGCAAGATAAAAGTATAGAATAGTTTAGAACTGTATACGATGACTGTAAACTATGCTTATTTATGAAGATTTTATTTCCATTTTTAATGAAGATGGCGATGAAAAAATAGTTCCAATTGATTGCCCAGTCCAGAAATAATAAAGTCTTTAGAGACAGGGTTTGAAATTTTGATTTTTGGAAGGATAAAGTATTTTTTGATTGTTTTAGGTAAACGAAGGAAACAGTTAGCTTCCTTGCAGAATTATTTATTATTATTATTGGAGAAAAATAACCTACAAATAGAATAAATAGTAACAATAAATAATAATTCGACCACGCAGCTGAACAAACGCTGACGTGAGTTGAGCGAATTTCCAAAATTAAATTGATATACCGGTATGTTTTTGGGTTTCAAACAACTATTTGGGAAATTGATCTACTCACGAAGGTGCTGCCAGCATGTACCAAATATATTGCCATCGGTCACCACGGTAAAAGCCGTGGATTTAATTCTGGTAATTTTACGTTTTGATTGATTTTGGGGAAACCAGATGGGCTATAAGATCGCGTAAAAAAACAAAATGTGCAGAATTATTTCGTATGTCTATTTTGTTAAAGAAAACTTAAAAAAAAAAAATTTAATTCTAGTACGAAAAATCTCAAAACAATTTTACTTCTGATCAATTTTTTTGGCTAACGAACTCGTCCAAGTGACTTAAAAAACCAACCTGATTATCAAATTTGGTCCAAATCGGACGTAAAATGCATCCGTTAGAGTGCGCTTACATACATACATAAATATATACATATATATACATGATTTTTAATGACACCCCAAAACGTGTTCTGGGGACCATGATCGGTGCTCATTTGCTACTTCCGACCTTGGGTCTTACCATAAGGGCCACTGCAATAGCTCATTTTTCCTATGGAAATTCGCTAATAAAGTACAACGTAAGTTAGTAATAATGTTATAAGGTTTAATTTTATTTAAACTACAATTAACAATAGTCATTTAATTGTTTTCACTTTCATAAATAAAAACAACTCCACGGCACCTGTAGTCATTGTAATCAATTTTTGTTTCGTACTTGTTTTACAATTCGTGCTATCCTTGGGTTAAGGGTTTTTTTTTTATTGGGATTGTATGCTTCTGATTGTTAAACCGTTGATTCATTGCAAATAATTATTCAGTCACAAGACATCCACGTATTATGCCTTTAGCCTTTCCAAGGTTAGTTCGTTATTCAGTCACTAAGGAGCGTTCCTTAACCGTATTTCGACCAATCACAGTCGACAAAGTGTACCAACCTACGTGTAAAATTGTAAATCTAACAGGTACGTTCCCGGTAGTTATCGGAGAGATTAAAACCCATTGCAGAACGCAATATACTTGTCGGCAGGTTGAATTTATCCGCTGGGGAACATTATCGGGAGATTGTAGAAGCGGGCCTAGTAAAGATATCTCGTCTTCAATAAAACGATTATAATTTTAATTAATTGCGACTACATTTTGAATGATCAGAAACACTGTTAGAAATTTTCTATTGTTTGTGAGTAATGTACTATTGTTCTTTGTGTGTAAAGCATACTACAGTGAGACATTTTCATTACTGTTACAGCCACCGGACCACATGTTTATATATAAATACATTTTGTGCTTTTGCACACTGTCTCACAGTCTGTTACTAACCTATTAAAGGCTACCGGGAGGCCATTTTCATTTTAAATATTTTCTGGGAGTATATTAATCAAACGTCCACCAGTTTGGGAAGGGCGTTTGTTGAAAAGGCTTACTCTGTGCTTTTTAGCACGGTAGTTACCTGTCTGTCTGGTGCCATAATTGTGTACTATGTCCTTGTTCTGGACGTGATCACACTTAAATTTAAAATATAGGACTACTTCAAGTATATAAATACTTGGAAGTGTAAGAATACCAAGCTCCCTGAAGACATTCTTACACGACTGGAATCTCCTTAGTCCTGCTACCAGCCTAATAGCTTTCTTCTGCAGGACAAATATTCTGAGAAGATTCTGAACAGAAGAACTTCCCCAGAGAAGGATTCCATAGCACAGGTGGGGATATACTAACCCGTAATAAGCGGTCAAAAGAATAGAGGGTGTTAAATATGGCTTTAAAAATATTCCTGAAGCAATTTTTGTACCGATACTATCAGTATGATTCCTCCAAGAAAGCTTATTATCAGTAAGGAGACCCAAGAACTTTACTGAGTTTCCTTCTTCAAGTTATTCCTCTCCTAGAAAGACACTTGGCGCCTGGTTCATGTCATGCTTTAGACTAAAATACATGTACTTAGTTTTTTCAGGATTTGCTGCCAAATCAATCTGGATATATCTTGTAAATCCATCGACAATATTAATATTTACATTGAAATTATTGATGCAGTATAGTTACTTTACTATATTAAGTCATTTTCTAACACTTTTAATGATATTATCAGGCAACGTGCCCAATAATACATAAGACGCAACTTGACACACGTCTAAACTCTTTCACTGTTCAGTCAAGAAGACGGAATAATGTCTCTAGGCCTTTGGTCTCGCTACATCATTCAGGAAAAACAAATTATCTAGATTTCTTAGTTCTTTCATCGTTTTAGTTATTTACACACTTTTCTTCACATGGATGCAACTTGTCTTTAGATTTTATAAGAAAGATCACTAAACGCTACACCAGCGTGTAACCAGTAGGAAGATTTCCTTCAGTACAATACTGAAGGAAATCCGATAGGAAAAAGAGACGCTAAGATCGGTCAGCAGGAAAAGTCTAGGTCCACAACCAATAGCGTTTATTCATATACATCATGTGGGCATTAGGCGATATGACCTCGCACATCATACGATATCTTTCAGTGTTCCCACTCTTCTTCAACATCCCATTTATAACTGAATACATTACAGTTTGGACTATGCAAACAGAATTCTAGAGCTTTTAAACTCCTTGAAATAATTAGATTAGTGTTACAAACTGTCTGACTAAATTGTTGTATTACTATTCTTTCAGGAAAAAATTGAGAATGTATCAATCGCTTTTAGGCATCAAGTGGGACTTTGTCAGAATGAAAGAAGATCCAGAGCTTATTTCTGGTAGTATCCTTTAAAACACAATTATGTATTTATTATGTTTTAGTACAGGTTATTTCATTTTATAACTAGTTTGAGTTCAAACTTACAAGTGCTGGTAAAATAGTCTAGGAGTAAGTAAAAGTGATTCCACAAAACGGAATTCTTGATCATTGATTGGCTTTGAATTAGCCCCTGTGGGAATTTCTTCTTTTTTTTTTTGGTAAACTTGGAACATGGTTTAACATGTTCACAATGTAGTGCGCCACCGGTGGTACACATCTGCTTTACTAATGACGTCGTGTACCAGTGGTGGCACATCTGCTGTACTAAATGAAGTCATGTACCACCAGTGGAGCATCGTGCCCTCTTTTAAAGTGCATAGTGCGCCACCGGTGGTACACTTGCTCACCCTTATCTTATAAGTCGTTAAATAAAAACGATTATATTTGAAGGTCTGAATATTTGTGTACGAACTCGTTAGTTGTCCAGCTGTTAGTATACCACTGATGGTGCATGATCCTTCCATTTTTAGGTTAATAAAAAAATATATGGTCTTTTTTAGAAGAAAACCGCTAATCTTAAAAATTTGTATATAGAGTCAGGGTAACAAAAACTAACGAAACTGCAAACTAAAAAGCGTGGAAAATAACCATCTGGAAAGCGAGCGAAATAATCGACTGCAAAACAGTGAGTTGTGAATAAAAAAGCACGGGAGGGCATATAGCATCTACAAAGACTTAGAGGAAATAGATATACCACTGGTGGTGCACTACGCGCTTGGATGAAGAAGTATTACCAACATACATCGTGCGCCACCGGTGGTACACATATGTAAAATAATAGTATTATAAGCATTTTTTTTCAAAAATAGCACCTTTTCTGTATCAATATACTCCCTTGGAAACAATTTCTGTAAAATTTCAGAATATGCATTTTCGATAGGAGAAGCCCAAAAATGCACGTAATTTTGCAAACTCCACAAATCCCTTTACGTCAAGAACGTGTTAAGCTGCCATCTTGGAAATCATGTTATATCAAATGGTACATCGCTCAAAAATAATAGTAGACACTTAAAAAAAAAATATTTCTTATATCTTTTTTCCGTACGCATGTATTTTTTAAAAATTTAAGCTCATCAAACTTTTCCAAAGACAGTTTTTCCAAAACATGTATATAACTGTTGCAACTATGAAATTGATATTTATAGAAAATGTATGTTCAAATTATAAATAAAAGCTTTTTTGTAAAATTTATCTCGGTAGAATTATTGCTAGGTAAACTTTACCGTAGCAAAGAGCCAAGCACAATGGATTAGTTGAGAATGTTGGTAATTAATTTCCCTGCTTTTTTCTATGCTTCCCTAAATAACTCGTGACATATTTTGAAATTTATTTTACTATATTTTCGGGCTTATGTTTATATGAACTTTTGTTCTCATTTTTAGCTATAGTATGAGCTACCGAGACATTGCCGCATACT
>JAGFPH010003539.1:0-32420 GCA_018207615.1 Philaenus spumarius
AGTTGTGCAATTTAAATGCGCGACCATGGCCAATTTTAGAACTACTTCCGTATGTCATCGACCCTCAAGGCCACAGCTGGTGTTTCATCATCGTAAACAAGAGTAATTTAATGAATGGAAGTTGGTGAGTATGGATTAAACTGTCTAATTTTGTTAGATAATAAACATTTTATCATTTAATTAAATAATACATCGTGTTGTGCAATTTAATAAAGGTTTGGTTACGCACAGTTTGTACTACGTCATACCAGTTGTTTATGTTTTCTTTTTCAGTGTCAAACTAGATTGCATTAAGGTAGGCTAGGCCTAACCCCAAAATTTCATCAACATACAATTTTAAGTGCAATACAGTAAGACATTCAATCATCATTAAACTGGAGGTATAGTAAAATGTTGAATGCTTAATATGGTGTACCGGGTCCTATTAGATATTTAATGTTGAAAACCAGCTTGTACTATCCTAATTGTTAGGCCTATATGTAACCTAATTTTTACAACTGTTTAATCTAGATTAGGCCTATATTTATTTTACTTGACAGCTATAGATAATTATTGTGCAATAGCCTATTATTGACCTAAGATTTTTTTTAAAAAGATTAAGTGTTGTAATGCACTTGAAAAGCTCTTCGACAGTTGATGTAGGTAAATCCTTTGTGCAATAAAATAATATTTAAATCTAATAAAATATAATTTGAATAATCTTATTACAGTTGGTTTCTTAATCATAAGTTAATCTTCTACTTTACTGATCAGTAATTCAAGATTAACCAACCTAAACTGCCATTTCATGAATTAAAATTAAATGTCATATTATGTAATCACAGTTTATTAAGTTAAATAAACAGTTTTTTGTTGAAAATAGACAACTAAACATAGGCTAACCTAAGCTGCAAATTTGTTTATTTTCTCATTGCATACCTATTGTTTAGTTAACTTACTATAAAGTGTTATTTTCAACTGTGAGTAGAAGAAATTATATTAGCGTTTGATTATTTGGTAAGGTGAAATGAGGGTGACCAGAGGTAATAGGAAATTTTTGTTCTGTTCTGACAGTACACATTAAAAACAAGGGATTTTCACGAGAAACAAATATTTAGCCTATAGAAATTTTGAGAACATAAAACTCTAAAAAATGCAGGTTAGGTTCATCTATGTTTGCACTAAAGAAAAGAAAGTAAACACTTAACTAACACCCAAGAGGTAAATAGGCCCTAATAAATATACTAAACAATATCAATGAAAGAGAAGAGGTTAAAAATATGTCCAAAATGTTTAGAAATCTTATAAACGTGGATTAACCTTATCAAATTGAATATTATACCCGTAGAAACGCTATTGTACTTAAGTTGCATGACATCGTGAGAAACAAAGAAGAGAGACTGTCATCCTTAGTCCTGTTGGCTATAAAAAAAAATTTTAATAGACACTAGCAATGCACCTAATAAAATAATTTAAGCTGGACTCTTTTTAAAGACTCTAAATCTAATCTTTTTGATAAATGTAAAACTATGTAGAAAGCTTAGACCTAGTTTAATTTTTTTACTTAATGGTGAACATGATCACACCAAGATCCTTGTTGTCTATTTTAATTGTCTAAAATGGAGTTAGGCCTAATGTTAAATCTGATTTTGGACCCTTGAGAATATTGCTGGAATCTTTTAAATTTGTTCTGTAATTTGGATGAAAGTTCATACCAAAATTGTTATCTTCATTCAATAAAAGTACATTGGTAATTGTTTATTACTATTACGTCGGAAGCAAACCTTCCCAAATTGAGATATGTTATAGGTAATGGACTTCAATTGACAAATAAACATGTTTGAAGAGCCGGAACCTAAAGATATACTGTAGCCAGGGCCACAGATAGGATTTTTGTTTGGGGTGGGCTGATTCTGATTGATAGTAAACCACACCAGAGGGGGTTTGGGGAGTACGAAATACCCCTAATCAAGAGGAGGGTCCGGGGGAAATTTTAGGTGTATAAAGTTGACTTTTTACCGCACTCTCATGAAAGAATCATACTGTACATATTTTTAAGCTGTGTTACTAGCATCAAGTAATTGAGTTCACAAAATTATAATACAATATCTTGTCTTATTAAATGAGCAATTCTTGTATATTTGTTTATAAATTTATTTTGGGAATCTCGCTAACGGCTCTAACGATTTTGATGAAAATTTGCATATATATAGGGGTTTTTTTGACATCAGAAATCGAATGTGCTAGGTCTTATGTCTGCAAAAATGCGCATAGAATTTAAACTCTGAACTTCTTTTATATAGGGTACCACCTTTGAAGTCACTAAGAATAGGCGAATAGGTACATTATAGATGTTTTACAAACAGATGTTAATCTGTTAATTTTAGCTCCAGATGTTTACAAACATAAATCATTAATAGCCTAATGTATCAGGTGGTATAATTTTCAATTTATTTATTCAAACACCAAACGTAACTAAAACATTATTTTTTAGCTGTTATTAAAACTTTTTCACCAGTTTCTGCATTATTTACATTTCTATAAAGGTAGGCTAATAAAAATTAATCCAATTATTATAATTATTATTTGTTAATATATTTCTAAAGTACATAAACAATATCAAATAGAATAGGTTACATAACCTACATGTACCTGTAGAGGTTTTTGGACGTCAGGATTCGAATGCGCTAGGTTTTATATCTGCAAAAAATCTAATAAAATGTTGGAACTAATTCACTCACGTTTTTTTAATTTAAATAAACAGTTCATGTGTACGGTAAGATCGAAAAATATTCATATTTGTTCAGTAGGCTATGCGATTCGTATTTACATACATTTTCCTAAAAACATATATATACAGAGCGATGCTCTGTCGCTCAGGTATTATATGTCTAAAATCAGTGTACAGTATTTGTTTTTTTCAAAGTTTAGCCTACTTAACTGTCCTGGACCAAAACTTCTGGTGATAAATAAAATTCTGGTGGTAGAGTAATTACAATAACTCTATTCTACTAAATCGTTAAGTGAATTGCATAGTACATGTCAAAAATAAAAACAGTAAACTTAAAGTAAGAGCCTTCTTTTCTTCTTGCCAGCCAGTTTGTCTATCACTTTATCTGGTTCAACAGTAATGTTCCAATGGGTGGATAACATAGCTAGGGCACTGAGTCTTTCCTCACCCATTGCACTACGAGGCAATGTTTTTACTTCTCTGCGTATTGCCATTCTCTCTCTAGCAGTCTAATAAGCTCTTACTAACAATATGATAACATGGCAGATTTATTATTTTAGGTTGTTGTATCAGAAAATTTCGGGGTGGGCTACAGCCCGGTAAGCCCACCCCCTAGCTACGTACCTGACTGTAGCAGAAATGAAAGCATAAAAAAAAAGCCTGAAGTTCTAACTTATAGCCTTTAATCATAGTATGTTTGCCATAACAACTGATTACAACTGCCCGCCTCTAACCTGCACTTTTACCAAACCTGCTCGTTGCAAAACCACTTGCAGTAGAACCCCTCTTGTCCACACTCGGCTGGTACACCACTTTGGTTAATCCGACCGTGTTCGAGCCGAAATTAGTGACTTACATCCCATCGGGCCATTGTTGTTTATTTGCTGTTATCGCTTGTCCGCTTTAGGGCTCCATCATCTCTGGTATCGTTTCTGTTATTGTGCAGTTTTTAGTGTTTAAAGGCAGTTCTCGTTATACGCGGTCCCGCTTTACGCTATATTGCTTTTACGCGGTAAAAAAAGTCAAAAATTAATTTGAAAAACAAAACCGTTTGTTTTTATTACTAAAATCCATTTTAATGTAAGCATACTTGATCATATCAATACCAAGCTGTATGACGTTCTATTTTTGGCTATCGCGTCAGTCTATAAATAGTCCCCGCTATAAGCGGTTTTGTTTTACACTGCACATTTGCCAAACGCATCTACCGCGTACTGTTCGTTGGTTTTATGTCAGTGTTATTCTTTGTTCGTTACAGTGTATTTATTTGTTTTACATTGTGTTTTTTTTATCATGTCAGGAGTGAATTGTTGATTGTTGGAAAACCCGTCATGGCGTTCGGTTTTTTCAGTGGATAATTTTCTGTATTTTCTGATAATCCGACCATGCCCCCCAGTCGCAAAGGTGACGGATTAGAGAGGTTCTACTGTAATTGATGTTTCAGTACTAACTTATATAGCCTTGGTTTACAAAGTGGAAATATAGTGTGACTAAAGATTGTAGGTTAGAACTTCAGGCTTTTATTTTTTATTGGTTCAACGAATATATAAGCAACACTAGTTGTTCATCAGAAGACGACTTTTAAAAATAAGCTAATCATTCATATTTCTTTTCCGGGCCTTGAATCATGTTAATTCATTGTTAGAATATTATAAAACATCTCAATACATGGGAAGGTTTGCTTCTGACAAAGTAATAGTAAACAATTACCGGTACATTTGATATTCTAGGTCATCTCCACTCCCCCATCCATACCTCTGTCCGAACCAAAAAACTAATTATTAATTAGTTAGGCTATATTTTTGTTAATCGTTCCGTAATTAACTGTTTTACGTCATCTTATTCGTTTTGATTTGTAAGGGCAGTTCTGCCATATGAATACATTATTATTTTTTATAATTGTTTTTTTTTGTAAAATAATTAATGTTAAGGTCCGATTTTAAATGCATTGTATTGGTTTTTACTGACATACGTTTCTTAACTGTCATTAATAAAATGAAATTATCAACGGCTAAAATAATAACTCTGAAATGAAATGTAAGGTACGATTTATTGTCATTCTGTGCAACTGTGATCGAATCCTGTAATTCAGTTTTATAAAGCTTTTTTTTTTAAATCAGAGAGGGCTCTCGGGTTGGTTTTTTGCTCCAACCTTTTTTTATAATTGTTAAATGTATTTTCTTATCAAAAGAAACATGCTGATGATGACTCATGTCGGAAATTACAACTGTAAAAACACAAGAATATGATACTGAAGATATAATAGCAAACACATGGTGTATTATAAATTATTCTAGGTTTTACAACCAACTAATCATAATATTGTTTTAAATTTGTATGAATAATTATTATTATTTTTTATATTTTATTTATGATATTGTGATTGTGACAGTTGTTAGTAATTATTATTTTAATATGAATACAACTGATAACCTCAACTGATAAGTTGACACACTTATCTTATAATTATGTCTAAATTCACTTATTAACTTACAGACTATGGCGCCACGTAATAAGGAAAACAACGGGCGGACGCAAAAACGCAAAGAAAAAGAGTCCGATGGCAGTGGAAATGAAGAAGATTACAGGCGGCGAAGGGATAGAAATAATTTGGTATGATAAACTCATAAATTTGATCATACTCATTAAAAGTGTTACTAAAGCTGCAATCCGTTAATCTAATGTTTAACGGTCAATTGGAAGTTCGCATACTTTTGACTGAGTTTTAAAAATATTCAATATTAGTTCTGAAAAACTGTCATCATAATTTTTTAAGAAGGATTCAACTTATTTTTTTTAAACAAACAGAAACACAAAATTATTTTATTGGCAATCTAAGCAACTTAAGTGATGATAGTTTTCAGAAATAACTAATACCTGGTGTGTCCAAAGTAAGCAGAAATTATAATTACAGTAAAACCTTGTTAAGTGATATGAACCAAAACCAGAGAATGTAGAAAAAACTATAAAATATAACTTGTTTTTTCGTATGGTCAGAAATGAGATCAGCGCCCCCAAAAACCCCCCGAGTACCGATTTTCTCGGCTTTTCATTCATTTTTAGAGGTTTCAAAAAAATTATGCATTTCATGCACCAGCGATGCATTTCTGTTTCCTCCCAAAACTGGTCACATGTAGACTTTTTTCCTGGTATTTTTCTGAACACGATGCAGAAAACTACATCCAAATCGGAGCTGTAGGCAAAAATGTATTTATTCCGGTCGAAATCGTACTAGTTTGCCTGGTCTATATATGTACTGTAATTTAGCTACACAAGAAAACTATACTTTATACTTTAACAAAAGTATTTAAAGTCTCATTTGTGGAAAACATTTTTTAAGGCTCTTCTGTCTGTCTTGAGCATCAATTGCTAGCTGCGTGATGATGACACATCCACTTCAGAAAAAGGAGCAGCAGTGGTTTTCACTGTCCTTTGAAATCATTTTGAAACAAAAGTTCCCAATATTGTTCCTATATCTTCCAATCGGACACAGTCGAAGTCCCTACACCAACGTCAGCAACAATCTTCTTCAACGGTACACCTTTACCTCTTTCACACAATGCTTCTATTTTATTTCCATTGTTGCAACAAGAATTTTATGCCTAATAGCCATAAGGATAGGCTTTACGGCATTTGATGTGTAGGGAGATGTCATCTCACACAAATTACATGTTAACGACTTGTTTGACATTGCCTTAATGGAGCTGTTTTCCAGTGAAATAAATGATTTCAGATTTCAAAACACATGGAAATCACTTAATACAAAAAATCTTAAGAGAGATAAGACCAAATTATTTAAAAATAATAACAATACACTCATACGTTAAATAATCAATCGTGTTTCAACGACAAAGACGTCATCTTCAGTGATACATGAACTACAACTTATAACTAGTTCAACTTAGGACTATATATTTATACCCTCTATACAATTTATACAAAAATGTAGCTTAGTCTAATAAGTTAAACTAATTATACGTTTTTAGTTGTAGCTCATGTATCACTGTAGATGACGTCTTTGTTGTTTAAACGCGTTTGATTATTAAACGTATGTGTGTGAGAATTAGTGTATTGTTATTATTTTAAAATAATTCCTTCTCACTCGTCTAGCTCAAAGTTTATTAATAGATCAAATTATGGTTGTCAAAGTATATGACGAGATGGTATGTTATTAGTAAGTGTTAGGTTAGGTTATGAATGAAAACAATCTCTCGGGTTAACATGCTAGGTCGCTAATTTTTCATCGCAACATAGCTCAATCCAGTCTGCATTGATTGTGGAGTCTTGAGGAAAAAGGCTAAGTTGCCCATGTTAAAATACTGTTCACAGGACCTTCCGAGACATATCCGTGCTTGCTTTGGTCATTAGTGGCAACCAGAAGTCACTACCTAGAGTAATTTTGCCAGCCAGAAAGGGCAAAGCTCTGTCTTTTTGTTTTTTTTCTGTAAGCATCACTCATGCATAGCCTACAATGTTTGATACCGTGGTTCCTCAGACATAATATAATGAAGAAGTGGATATGAAATTTTTGGAAATTGCAGGGAAAGTACCATAATAATAAATTACCTGTTCTCTCTAATCTCCTCTTAACCCTTAGTTACACTCTTGATGCAAAATAACTCAAACACCGGCATAGTGCACTCTGTGCTTAGTTTTAATTACATAAAACTATTTAGAAGTTTTAAAGGCTTATATATATTTTACTATAATATATTTGTATTAATATTGATTTACCTTTAACTTAATTGTAAATTTGTTTATTTCAGTTATAAATTAAGATAACAAAATTTATTAACATATAAATTTACGTGTAGGATATTTTTTATTAAAATGTAACAGCGATATGCTTTTCACAAATAATTTCACTACAGTTATGTGCCGTACTGTGGTATTAATATGTTTACTTCTATCGTATAGCTCAATCAGTGTGACTGAGGGTCAACTGAACTCACTAAAGTGATCCATACACTAAGCTGAGCCCAGCTCGGCGAGTTAAGTTGGAAATATGAGTTTGTCAAAGCAGGCTGCAGCAGCAGTTATTGGTGTTTGTGAAAAAGAAACGTAAAAACCGAGAGTTGTGGTCAAAGACCTGGCTACTAAATAGGAAGAGGTTTAGCCATATGAATTTACTGGATTTCATCAGAAGTGATAATCCAGAAGACTTTCAAAACTAAATTAGGATGACGGAAGAAAATTATAATGTTCTTCTTCATAACGAAAAAGGACACTATGATGCGAAACGTGATAATACAGAAGGAACGGCTTACAGCTTGGGGAGGGGCAAGCCCGCCACACACGGCCGAGTCAACCCACCAGCCGAGCCGGACAGAAGTCGTTGGCGAGCCCAGCTAGGATCGGCTTGGCTTAAAATTGGCCATGAACGGGCAAATCTGGCTAGTTCAGGCGTGAGCCGGGCTCATGAGCCAAACTAGCCCATGTATGGGCCCCTTAAAGCTTCATTCAGTAAAGATGGATGCCTGCTTTTCACGTTCATTAAAACATCACCTCCGTACCACTACATAGTTGCATCTTTTCTCAAACATTATAAATAATAAATACTATGATGCTTATGCCCTGCATTCACGATTTGCTAACAAATCTTCAACTCAGTATGCACGTCACTGCGACTGCAATATTAAAAATGTAATTTTGTTTTAAATGTCCAAGATTTTTAAGATCTTTTAAAAGAAATATTTAACACTGTTAGTCATTTCATACAATTTATATATCATCGTCTTATCTAATCTTATCAAACGAGCAATTCTTGTATATAAATTTATTTCGGGGATTTCGCTAACAGCTCTAAAAATTTGGATGAAAATTTGCATATAGGGGTTTTTTGAAGTCAGGAATCGAGTGTGCTAGGTCTTATGACTGCAAAAATTTGCTAAGTATCTCTTTTCGCCTATGTAAACTCTGAACTTCTTTTATATACCACCTTTGAAGTCACTCAGTAGGCGAATAAATACATTATAGATACAATCCAGATGTTTATATACAATTTAACAAACATAAATCATTAACAATGAATCAGATGGTATAATTTTCAATTTATTTCTTTATTCAAACACCAAACGTAACTAAAACATTAATTTTTGTGCTGTTATTAACCGTTCTGAAAACCTTTTCACCAGTTTTTGCATGCTTTGTATTCCTATTTTTATGTGATTCGAATTTACATACATTTTCTAAAAAAAAAAATACTCGGTCGCCCAGGTTCTTTAAATAATTGTAGTAATTTATTAATTACAAAGTATATCAAGCAATGAAGGAATAATGGATAATTTATGTTACAGGCTGTAAAAAGAAGTCGTGTAAAATCCAGAATGCGAACTCAAGAAACTTTAGAACGAGTACAACAATTAAAATCAGAAAATGATCAACTGGAAGAAAAAATTAAATTGCTCAGCAAGGAATTGAGTTTCCTTAAAGACCTCTTCCTCGCACACGCAGGTAATACTGTTAAAACTAATTTCAATTAAATATGTAAAGCTTGTAATTTTTTCTTACACTGTCTCATAAATTAAACAATTGGAACACACATTGCACAAAAGTTCAACAGTTATTTCACAACATGCTACTAAAATTAGTAAACAAAGTACAGCAGTTAATTTGTACAAAACCTGTATCTCTAAATATTATTAATCAAAGTATATTATAAATTAGCAAACACCATATCATGGTCTGGGTATCATCATCACCCATGATTGCCTAAATACAGTTCGGTAGCCGAACATCTTGGACATGCTTTAATTTTTCACACTTCAAAAGAAGGAAGTACAGTGAAACTTTCCTTAACGGACACTTCTTAATATCGGACATTTTCATATTCCTCGACCAAGGTCATGCTTTTATGGCCTTTGTAGTGTTTCTAAATAACGGACATTCCCAAAAACGGACACGGACACCAAATTGGTAGTCAATAGGTTAGTCGAAACTTCCGAATTACGGACAGCGGAGTATAAAATGTTGCCCTTTTCTAAGAATTGTAGATGTCTCGAAACATTCAATACAATGTTTGTTCATTATTTACCAGGAATTTGACTAAATGGATTTAGGCTGAGCAATGTCCGTGTAACCCACCGCCGCTATAGGGTGATTTTAAATATTTTTGTACGTTGTAACTATTAATTATAGCGAAAAATTATCAAGCAATTCGGATGAAGAATTTTGTCCCCAAGAGTTTGGTATTTTAAAAAAAACGCTATTTGAATAATTGCGGGTTTTAAATGGATTTAGGATGAGCAATGTCCGTGTAACCCACCGCCGCTATAGGGTGATTTTAAATATTTTTTTACATTGTAACTATTAATTATAGCGAAAAATTACCAAGCAATTCGGATGAAGAATTTTGTCCCCAAGAGTTTGGTATTTAAAAAAAAACGCTATTTGAATAATTGCGGGTTTTAAATGGATTTAGGATGAGCAATGTCCGCATAACCTATCGCCGCTTTAGGTAGTCGCAGGTTGCTTTCTGTTTTACTAGAGCCGACCCTTAAGCGAACAATGATCATTTACACTTTTTTTTAGTGTAAATGATTAATAAATAATAACTGTTATTTAATTTAATAATTTGTGTTTTATTGTGCATTTTTGTGAGAATAAACCATTATTCCTGTTTTTTACACAACAGTAATACAGTAGGCCCTTATGAAACAATTACAATATTTATTTCACTTTTATTATCGACCATATACAGTATGAATTTTTGCTTTGTTACACAGCAAATTAACTGCTAATTGTACATCTACAGTACAAACATCTCTCCTAATAGCGGACATTTTACGTGGTCCGAGCAGTGTCCGTTATTTGGAAGTTTCTCTGTACTTGGAAATAAATTTAGTACAATATGGAAGAAGTGGCAGGTATCCATGCATCAGAAACCCATGGGTTAGCGTGGAATGGCAGATGTGTAGACAATAAATCATCACTTCCTCTTGACAGCTACAGCGGTCTGAAGATATCCATGGATGGATCTTTAATCTCTCAAAGTTTATTGTTCTGTGACGCTATCAGAACTTAGTTTCTAAATTAAGACATATCCGAGCTCTAACATACCAGGGCGGGTTTGGGGAAATTTTTGAAAAATGCACTCAATTTGGTGCGTTTTGAACGTATCTGAGCTTGTTTAGAAGCAACACTTTTTACAGTGTGTCAACTTTAAATAAATCGGTAAGGTTAAATTTCATGACTTTATAATTTCATTCCAACTAGGCTTTTTTCTAATGAATGATACTTCCAAATTTATAAAATAAAAAAAGAAATGTTTAGAAATTCATAAAAAATACTTCCACAAAACGTAGTTGTCCATTTTATATTGTTTGCGGCATCGTTCTTTTGATTTTGTATCTATCGCTGAATGCCTCTTGACAACCAAGTTTTCAAATGGCGTTTAGGTTTATACTTGTAAACCTACTTGTAAATAGGTAGTCCAACTAGTCTTATAAAAAGTCATTCACAACCTGTTTTTACTTGCTAAGAATATCATGCTAAAAACCGTACAAGTGAGATAACCAATATCTGGAGATTTCAGGGTAGCTCTGTTGGCAGAGCATCACGACGAAAACGTGAAGGTCCCGGGTTCAACTCCCAGTCTTGGTCTATGTTTTTTCACTTGTAATTTAACTAAGAATATCTTGTGGCGAGAGTGAAAACTTTGATTTAGGCAAACTTCTGCCAGCATAATATTTGTAAATAAACGGTATCAGTTAACTGACACAAACTTTCTCCCAACTTACTGTAGTCAAAATAATATTGTTTTTAATCATTTTATTTACTACTTTTTAGAACAAAACAAAAAATAATATTCTACCTACGTCAATCGTATAAAAAAGTTATTGTCCCAGGCGGGATTCGATCGCGCGACCTTTGAATTACTGGCCGTGCTCGCTACCGTGATGCTACGCCGTGCGGCCGCTGCCGCGATGCTAGATTGACAACACAAACTTGTTTATTTTTAAACATTTCCCCATAATTATAAAACGCCGAAGTTTTGATAAAATCGGGTGGTGTCATTTTGTTTGGCATCTTAAGCACTATAAATACTGAAAATTTGATCAAAATCGTTATAGCCGTTTTTGAGAAATTTGCATTTTTGTCGTTTTTTATGGGTTTTTAGGGGTAAATTACCCTTAAAAATTAAAAATTCCAAAAAATGAAAAAAACGCCTGGAGATATTAGGGTTTAGTACCTACATACCAAATTTCATGAAAATCGGACCAATAGTGTCCTCTCTGGTCGTGTATACATACAGACAGACACCACTCTAAAAACACTTTTTTGGGTTCAGGGAGCACCAAAACAAAAAATTCCACTAAAAATATTTTTGGGTTCAGGGAGCACCAACACAGATAATTGCACTAAACAATTTTTTGGGGTTCTGGGAGCACCAAAAACAGATAATTCAACTGAAAATTCAAATTTGAACATTTTTACGAAAACAATACTTTCTCCATATACTAGGGTGGAGAAAGTAAAAAACAAAATAACTGCTGTCTGACCTGGTGAACTTTACACAGTGGGTCTGCAATACCAGTAAATTGACAAAAACCAGTAAAGAATTTTGAGTTGTGAAATACACTTTCTTTCGGAAGTTATATAAGTAATTATGTTTGCTACTAATGTTACATGAATAATAATATACATCCGAATTTGCTTCAAAATAAACTTTATAATTACATATAAAAATAACCGTTGTCCAGAAAAGTAGCGGAGCTGTGCTCCGGCTGAAATTAGGCACTTGACGCTGCCCACTCTTCTTCCCCACTGTATAAATAAGTCTCACAAATTTTTCTTCTTCTTTGATGGATTTCCAGCCTGAAAGCGCCAACCTGTCCATGTGTCTTACAAACTCTGTGCACCAAATCCCAGAGAATTGAAAGATTTTTGAATTTATAAAATATATCTTTTTTCCAATAAACCGGCAGTTTGTCTGTAACTAAAATTCTAACAGAATTGGGTAGTTCTTTTTGATGTATCAATTTTATTTGCACACATACCTTGCTACATTTCCGTTTATTCATAAACGTTCTTCTGGATTTAATCAGAATAAAATTAAAACATTAAAAATTGTGTATCAAATATTAATGAGTGTATTATGAGTGTAATATTAATGAGTGTATTCCAGGATCCGGAAGTGCGCTCAGTTTTCAAGACATGGATTTAGAACACATTCTAAGCGATACAAGCACAGCCGGATTGATGGACATGGACACAAAAGTCCAGGCAATTTCAGCCAACACAACACTTCTTAAACTGTGAACATTATTATATTACCTGTAAGATGTAACTTCTTTACTTTTTTTATTAAAAATAACATTATGTTATTGTTGTAATGAACTCCTTAAAGGAATTGAACAAAATTTCATGTTGAAAATCTATTTCAACGAAATTATAATAGTATTGTATTTAATTTGTACAATACTGTGGACATGATTGTCCATTTTAAAAATCACTGAATGTGAAATATATTGTAGATTATGTGAATTGTATGTTTTATTGTTGGTACCTTTTATTCCTCATTTTGAGTTTTAAAACAAATTTTGATAAAAACGCTGAGTTAAGGGCTAAACTGTTGTGCTTTTTAGTCCCTTTTGCGGTTTATGCCACATACTTTGCGAATGATTTTAATTTATTTCAAAATGTCTAAGATGTGGGTACTACTGAGTGAATAGCCAAAACCGTTGAAGGGAGGTTTCGCAAAAATCTACAAAGGGCTAGGTTGATATAAATAAAATCAATAGTTCCGGAGCTGTTTCAGAATTTTAAAATAATTAAATCATATCCGTATAGGTAGATGAGAACAACAAATTTAATTACTGTCGCTGACAGAACGTTTTACAAAAATGGTGATAGTACGACCGCGGCTCAAAGGATATTACCAGCTCAGACATGTCCCATCTGTGCATGCGAATCAAAATCAACTTCATGTGAAACCGATCTATTCATCAATTCATTCACAAATTTATCTAGTCGCCGTTGTCAAATAAATGAAATGGTAGCTAAATATTATTTACACTAAAAAGACAAAAAATAAAATAAAAATGATAACTATCACACAACAGCTGACTGGGAGAGCATACCCTTATAAGTATATTTAGCATGGAACAATCCTACTGTTCTTCGTCGCTCTAACAACGATAAACAAAGAAAAATGCACTGACCTTGTATATTTGCTTTTTCAAATACACAAAACCCAGAACATCAACTTTCATTCTATCAGAAGAATCGACAACTAGAGAATGACCTAAGCAATGAATTCGGTTTTTGCTTTTGTGAGCCATGTTTGAGAATTCGGTCAAGCTGCAAATTTAGGCATTGCCTATTAAACGTTAAAATGAAATAAACCTTAGACGTTTATAATGTTTACAATTCTCACATTTTACATACACATTTCCCAACCTGACTCTTATGAGCAGGAACTACACCACAGGTTGTTATGTACTTCAAATAAACAACAATTGGCAAGATTAATTTTATTGAGTATACAAAAAAACAAATAATAAAAGTTTAACATTACCTAAAGCTATGGTGAAAATGAAAACAATATATTTGGTTACAGATTATAAATAAATAACTAATAATAGCTTAACAAAAATGTTATATACTTAATATAAGTATAAAATAATTAAGTAAATAATTCAGATCTGCTAATAAGTATAATTTCAAGTAGTGATAATTAATATAATTCAATGTACAGATTTAACTCAAAGTGAAGACAAATACTGTATTTTTTATTCAGCATTAACACAAATTTAAGAAATTCTGTCATAAGAAACGGTACTATGGAAAAGTTGTTGCTAATTAAGACTCGAGAAGCCTCATCGCTACAGTTAGTCGAATAAATTCATTAAGTAAATTCCAATAGAATTACAACTTTTTATACGAAACAATAGATCATTTTGTTTGAGAATTTTCATGAGTATAACAGGTTGATTAACCAAGGATTTAGTCTGACATAATGCTATTTCTTAAAGTAAAATCATTTATGATACCACAAGCTAGTTAATCTAAAGTTATGAAATCTCTTGTGTGCGGAGTTGAACTAAAAACTTAAAAAGAAAAAGCAGGATATAAATATTTAGTTGTTAAATGATATTCATTGTCAAAGCCATTAATAGTTATTGTTTGCTAATAATTGTAGCTACATATGAAATACAGTTCACAGCTAAGCGATATTTGTAAAAAAAACTGGATTCTTTTTAGTATCAAGCTCAGGTTATAGATAAAACAAGGTTGGCCATTATGTAACTAAGAGTAAGTGAAATTGGGTAGGCTGAAGTGATAATGGACAATTGTTATCTTGGCTAAGCAGTAAGAGCAAAAAAATGCTTGTAACAGACAAAACAAACCAACAATAAATGCTTCCTACAAATACTATAAGTGTAAGGTTCTCTAAATGAGATTTTGATTATTTCAGAACATAAAAATATAGCAATATTTACAGATTTTGCTAATATACACAAAAAATAATATGCTTTAAAAAAGTAATTTAAAAAATATGATTTTATGCAAGACAATTGTGCCATATAGATCTAAATAAGAAAGTCCCAGGAATAATAAGATAAAGTAGATCCTTCATTGACCGACCAAATGAAGAGGCATATTTGTAAAGTAAGTGCCATTTCGTTCTAGCACCGCCGCAGCCGGCGTTCTGCACATGCTCACTATTCTTCCTTGTTCACTGGCTCTCAACTGACGCCATTTTGGTTGCTCTATGTTGTATTTTCAGTTTGCTGTGCATATTTGAAATTTTTAAGACAATTACTGATTCCGCCGACTGTGAGATTCATGCAGTAATTCGATTTTTGAGCGCAAGGAATGTGAAACCGGCCGAAATATATCGCCAAGTTAAAGATGTTTATGGTAAAGACACGATGAGTGATGGAATGGTGAGAAAGAGGGTTAGAATGTTTAATGAAGGTTGAACAAATGTCCACGATGAGGCTCGGAGTGGTCGGCCTTCTGTAGTCAACAATGATTTGGTAAGGAAAGTTGATGAAGAAATCCGTGAGGACAGACGTTTCACAAAAACAGCGCTATCAGACTAATTTACACAGAATTCACAAACTGTTTTGTACAAAATTGTTACAGACTGCTTACGTTATCACAAGGTGAGTTCAATAACTCGGGTTCGAAGAATATTTAAATATCTATACAATATTAGCTCATTAACACTTAATTTTAGAATTAAAATGTATTTGATATTTAAATATGTTGTAATAACACCCAACAATATTACTTTCTAATGCAATGCCTCTAATTTATCCTGGTTAATACATTTTAAATACAACCTAACCTAACAAAATTTCCTAAAAATCAATCACAAATTACAACTACTGTAGAGTATTTTTTTATAAATTTTACAAATAAAACATATTTTGTATATTATTTTATGGAAGAACGATCTGGTTGTTAGAGGTAAAACTTCTAAAGCTTCGGAAAATATTTTCCAATGCTTCAGTCAACGGAATTACAATGCTTGGTAACTTAGTAAGGAAAAGTTTTGCGAGACAATCTACGTATACACTATTATAACTAGCAACAACTTTTGTAGATAATTATTTTTTGTGTAAAATTTCTACAAATTAAAAATGTATAAGTAATATTTGTACAACTTTTTTTATACTTAAGAATATTTAAAAAAAACAACGCTTCCAATAAAATCTGAATATGTATATAGAGAGATATGTTTGTCGGGTTATAAATACCTTACTTAAAATAATATTGACGAGCCAAAATACTTTAATTAATGAGATAAAGGTCGCAACAGCTATAACTAAATTAAATAAATTATCTGATAAATAAATTTACTATTAGATCACAGTTCAGGAACTATTTCCCTGTTTGTTTCTTCGTTTTTACAACAGTCGTCAGTCTGGGTTCCCGTTTCATTGATGGGATCTTTTTGGCTATAATTAGAAATGCCGACTTTTCTGCTCGTTTCCGGGTGGAAATACTTATAATAGAGTACCATAAAAACAATACCGACTAAAAACGGTACTATACCGCTGATTAAAAACGGTTTAAAATACCATGACGACTGTAAATGCGGATCAGCGGTGACGGCCCATATCGTTATTGCGGCTGCGTTTTCTATAAAACAAACGGGATAGTAAACTAAATAACGATTGCGTGTACTACCATCGCTCGGTGTGAGATATGTAAATATATATACAAGACCTAATATAGCACATAATGTGATTTCAGCTAAACGTTCGCCAGTTGTCGATTTGTCACTGATTAACGAGAACTGCGTCTCCTCCCAAATGAATAACCACAAGGTCATTGCGAACCAATGAACAGCGCAAGCTAAACCAGTCCATACTGGAAATACTGACGCTACGGCACTGATAGACAGAATCCTTGACACTAAAATATAAAACAACACACTTTAACAACACACAATGACTTCTTTATAAATATATTTTTTTTAAGTATGGATACAAAACATATTCTAATTATTTGAGATACATTTGAATGCCTCTGTATGACATATTAGGAGCCTTCTGAAATCTTAATTCAAACTTTATTATTTTGTTGGAATTTTTTTTTAAATTAAATTATTTCAATGGTAGGTTATATAAAATAATTGATATTAATTAACAAACCTCAATAGAGAAAAAATTTTATTTAAATAGTTGTTAATTTTTTTTAAAATCTACGACTGAAATTGCATTTATGAAACTTTACAATTTTAAGGATCTTAAATCTTGACTAGGATTAATTTAGTAGGGAAGTTACAAAAGATCCATTTTGGTCTCAGTAAAGGAAGGTCACAGACACCAATCAACTCCTATAAAAGCGATTGTACGTGGAGTAACATTTAAAGAAGAAATAAATATTCGTTTAACTTAATATAACAGCTGATTTCACCCATCATCTGTAATATGCAAACAAAACCTAGCGTTATACTTTGGGGTTATGTTTACAACTTCAATCAATAATATAGCCTATAATATTAATAACTTCTAAATCATTTGATCTATCAATATGAAATAAAAGGCAATTAAAAGATAATATTTTTATCTTTCTTTAAATACGGTATATATAATAGTATACATAAACACAAAATCTTAACAAATATTCCTACAGTTCATTGTCCTTATAATTGTACACATTTACCGAGTTAAAAATCCCCGTCTGCATAGTTAGGTAGGCCTAGATAGAGTATATTGTTAAGATAGTATTTTGTATAAATTATGTATTTCTGATGTGAACCTAATTAATCCGCCTGTGATTTTTCACGGGGATTTACTGGTATATAATAATGATATCCAATGATGGAAACTACTTTGAATTGTAACACTTTTCCCATTAACTTTACACAACAGCCGAACATTTTCAATGCTACAGTTACTTTAACAACTTTACGCTATTAATAGGTTGAAATCTATGTGTACAATATTAAATTATTTTGGTCATAATTGTGCGAGCAATAACAATGTAAAGGACTCCCATAGTTTATGAAAATAAATAAGTACAACTACAGAAAACAAAATTTGGTAATGTTAGAACTTCCTTAACCCTCCAAGTGCTAACGTCGCATATGCGATGTATAAAAGTCGCGTTACGGTGCTAACGCCGCAAACACATTTTGTAAATGCGTACGACGCCGCTATTTTTAATACAATCGGATACTTCTATGTATGGTTGTGTTTGGAAAGAGTCACTTTATTATAATTCAGAGTTTCATAGCGATATCGACTCAAACAAACCTTCGGCAGAATTGTCAAATAAACTATCTAATCGTGTAGTACGCGTAGATAGACGCTCGGAACTCTGATTTTGTTTGTTTATCCACTAGTTGTTATTCATTTTTAGTTTCAGTTTAGATCAGTTTATTTTTATTTGTTTTTGTAAATGTTTATTCATTTTTGAAATAATTATGACTGAACTTAGCAATTCAAGTGCTATTAGAGGTGCGTTTAAAAATAGTGACTTTTAGAGAATTTGAACTGTAAATATTTTTCTTCTTCTTGTTTTCCTTGTATAATTGTGAGTGCTATTCCTTTGTAACAAATTAAAACCATAAATATTGGGCCTAGACAGTACTTTTATATCTTTAGAGGCAAGTTTTTCTTTTTTGTGCAGAAAAGTATTTTTTTTTATAAAAAACAGAGTTTTTTTTTATAGACAAAAAGTTTTTTTTTACAGCAAAGTAGTAGTGTTATGTATATTTCTATTCACCATAAAATTGTGCAACTTTTGGCTCTATTGGATTTTTTACATTACTTTTGTTTACATATTTTGAGTAAGTGGTTTTAGAACACAAATGTATTTTTACTTTGGTCAACAAAAAAAAGTATAAAAATTATAATGTAAGCCTGTTAAAACTATTTACTGTAAAGAGCATGTAATCACAAATGATGTATAATAAGTCTTATTTTACTGTTAGTGAGTATTTTATAATGATTTTAGATAATAAGCATGCACGGAACCAAAAAAACCCTTAGCACTAAAGAGCAATATAGTCAGCACTTGGAGGGTTAAAGGAGAAAATTACTACTTCCGCTTGAATTCAGAGCAATTGTTTTGAATTGTGAGACAGTTATAGCCTACATTTAAAACCACAGTAGAACCTCTTTAATCCGAACCCCTGTAATCCGAACGACCACTAATCCGAACGCCATAGGAGTGAAATTTAAAATAATATTTAGAATTTTTTCTACTGTAGGCCTAATATTTTCCATACTAAGTTTATCATAAATATACTGTGTGCCTACTATTTGAATTAAATAAAGAATGTTTTAAATTGCACAGTATTTCTCATTTTTCTGTAACACTTATGATCCATTTTAGCCATGTTTTAACTGTAAAGTTATGTGAAAAGCACAATATGTTCTGTAATCCGAACCATTCGATAGTCCGAACCCTCCCGGTTTTAATTAGTTTGGATTAAAGAGGTTCTACTGGAATGATCTTTATTTAAAGTGATGCAATTCCTTTACCTGTCACCATGAAATGCCATAAAAACTGCATCGCTGTACCTGGCCATGTGAGATTTGTTTTGTCTTTCTGTGATAATCTTATAGATCTGTGATAGGACGCCATAGACCAAGCCATGCTAAGTAGAGAGCTTGATATAGAACCAAACTGATGTAGTACTAAAAACAAATACGAAAATTGTAATAAAAACTTCTGCAAAACATAAACATCAGAAAACACTAACAAATACATAGGTAAAATAATCCATTAACTGAGCATCAGTTTTTTAAGGGTTTCAAAAATAAGAAAAGCAACACTTACGGCTCATTTACATAGGTCCGTATCAGTGAAAAACAATATTGTTCTGTGGACTTGATTATACGGGTATAAGCACGTGCGTATCAGTATTCCTTCCGTGCTTTTTAAATTAATAGCCCAACGATAATTTTAGAATTTCCCGGACGTGATCTTTTGTTTGTTTATAATGAACGACCAAGAACTCATTGAATGGGTCAGGAAATATCCGATCTTACATGATCTTTCTAATCGTAATTATATGTTTATTGTATTTAAAAATAACATCTGGATCAAAATCGGAGAGGAAGTGAACCTTCTATTATTTAACTATCTATATGATGAGCTTTGGGCTTGAGGTTAAAATTAGTTGAAAATGTATATTTTTTCACTCATTTTCATTACTTTATTCTTGAAATTTTTTTAAACAAATTAGTCCTACAAACGTAAAATCATATTTTAAACTATCACTAAATGGCTTGGGCTAAGAAATTCGTTTCGTAAGGCCTTAGAAAATCCAAGAGATTGCGTGTGGATCTCCACATGTTTGTTTTTCGGAAGCATCATAACTCAGTAGATGGCTGTTAAATTTTAGCTTTATAGAACATGTGGGTTCATTGTTGTCATCGATTGAAGCAGAGAACTTTTGTTTATTTAAAAAAAAAAAATGGAAAACAGTGATTTTCGAGTGGTGATAAAACATTTATATTTGAAAGGCTTAACACCGAAATTAATCAAAGCAGAGTTGAATGAAGTTATTGGCACAATGCCCCTGAGTTTGCCACTGTTTATAATTGGGTTAAATGAATTTAAACGTGGCCATACATCAACAAAAGATGAACATCATTTGGGATGTCCAGTAGAGGTGACTACATATACATCCGAAATAATCGATAAAATCAACAATATAGTGCTAAGCAATGATTTAAAGCGCGCAAGATAGTTGAGGCCACAGGCATATCACAAAGTAGTGTAATTTAAATTTTATACGCAAAACTGGGTGTGAAAAGTTTCAGCACGATGGGTGCCGCATTTGCTCACAGAGGAGAATAAACGCAATCATGTGGTTGATTCTGAGGCTAATTTAACGCTTTGTCATCGCAATCCGGATGAGTTTCTGCGTCGGCACTTATCTGTGGACGAAACAAGGATTCACTACCACACGCCAGAGACAAAGGAACCAATCAAAATAGTAGGTTTTTGTAGGAGAACAAGCTCCGAAGAAGGCGACGACGGTGAAATCGACTGGAAAGGTAATGGTCACAGTTTTTTGGGATGAAAGAGGAATTATTTACATTGATTACTTGGAAAAAGGAAAAAAAATAACTGGAGAGTATTATGCATCGTTATTGCACCGGTTGAGTGAAGCAATGCCGTCATTTGAAAAAAAAAAAAAACTCTTTCAACGAGACAATTCACGGCCTCATAATGGGCAGTTTCAATGGCTAAAATTGTGGAATTGAAGTTTAAAGTATTACAACATCCACCATATTCGCCAGATTTGGCATCCATTAACTTTTTTTTATTTCCAAAACTTGAAAAAATGGCTGGAACACAAAGGTTCAGGACGAACGAAGAATCATCTCCCAAACAGATGTTTATTTTGAGGACCTTTCGAAATCTTACTTTTTGGGCAGGTTAAGAAAGATGGGAAAACACTTGGAAAAGTTGTGTATCTTTTTTTTTAAGGATTTATTGAACGACCCCCCTGTCTATTTTAATGTAACTATAAAAGTTTGAGCATCTGTTAACCATAGGCCTACTGACGATGAAAACTAGAACAAATTTTAAAGTGAACAAACAATAATATAGTTTGCTTAATGATACTGAACTGATATGTGGGAATGAGGAAATACGGATAGCACTGTATTTTTACTCTGTTAGTCACAATTATTGAATTCATTCTTTATTTTTTTTCTGCTATTATGATATTTAAAATTTATATTTGTTTGAAATTAATTTTACAATGTTACATTAAAAAGTTATAATCAGCTGCTATGCCTAACTGATTTCTTATTTGACATATGCAATTCTCAAGTAAGTACGGTAGTCTCGCAGCATTCAAGAACCCATCTGAATTAAATAAAAATAACTTCATTTTCAAATTTTTGTAAAGTACAATAAAATCTTTTTTTTACGCATATCGTTGCAGTTTTAAGGTGAAATTGATAATAACTATGAAGCTTGCATTACACTAACCCTTATTAGAATTATTTATACCTTTAAAATAAATTTTGGGCCAAATATGTTTTGAAAGATGCTAGCCTATTATTTTTTACTTTCTATAAAAATAATACTAAAAATAATACTACAATCCTAACTTACACTGAAATGTTGAGCCACGACCTCTATCCACAAGGACTATGGCAACTTGGAGAATTTGTTGTGGCGCAGCTTCTAAGAAACATTCAAACACTCGTAGTAAGGCTACATCAGAATCTTCTTTTAACATCAGTTCGTAATACTTCCGTTGATTCACTCTATCCTTCCTACGTTCAGCACGACGTGACTTCAAAGCATAATCTAACGAATCACAGTATCTGTAAAAGGTAAATTTAAGTTGTCGGAATCAATAGATATATTAACCTTTTCCGGGCGGTGTAAGTTACGGACTTTGGTAAAAAAATCAAGCATTTTCTGAGCTGAAAAAAAAAAACAGATTAATTTATTTTTACTACAGCCACTTGAGAAAATAATTTTCCAAAATAAAAACACATTCAACAAATAAATAGGCCTAAATCAAACTCAGTAAATTAAAATAAAATATTTTTACTCAAAATGTTTTATTTAAAAAATTTTATACTGTCTGAAAAAGTTAATTATCATGCATAAACGCCAGACACAACAACCCATCCTCTACCATATATAAATTTCACGCAATACAATTAATTCACTTCTGTCAGATTTCCAGCAACAGAGCACTGTTGCCGTCATAAAAAAACATATTGCCAACTTAACTCATATAAATTAATACAAATATGATCAAATTTACAGTTTTTAATTCTCTCCTGTCCTAATTCTTAACCATTCCAAATACTGTACAGCTGGATATTTTTGTAAAGTTAGCAGCAAGGAAAAGGACCTGATCTATAAGTGTGAGAGGCTCAAAAGGAGAGTTATAAAACCTTTGGAAAGTTAAAGATACGTCAGAACATATCCCAGGAAAATCTCGTCAAAGCTGGGTTGACTGAGCTTATGAATCTTGACAGGAAACACTAAGGGTTTATTATCCTTTATGTGGGAACATACATAAGGATTAGACCGCCTACTTAAAAAGGAGAACCATTCCATGTCTTCACATTATTTTCTGTAAGCCTATTATTAGAAGTAATTTAGGCAATAAAAAGATATTTAATTTTTTTTCATAAAAAAAATCTAGTAGTGGCCATGTAGATCCTCTTTCGTAAAAATTACAACACTATCAACAAATCCCAATAATATACCTCATAATTGGTGCCAATTGAAATAGAAGCACAAAGATCCTAATAGTCCACTTCTTTACTGCCATCACAGATACGGAAGCTTGTTCTGTGTCAAACATGTACCTGAAAAATTTAAGAAAGAGCCTTGTCAATATGCTACATTAAACGTATTTTCCCACTATAATATTATCAAAGTGGGAATATGGCTGTACGAAGGGTTACCTCACTTTAACGTGACATCACTCATAGGCATGCACAGTAGCATTAAGACTGGCCGGTACCTGCCATGGGCCACCCGCATGAGTTACCTACTGTGCTTCACTTAATCAAACTTTCATTTATTTAATTTGACATTTTAAAATAGAATTTAAAATAAATGTTTGATTTTTTCTTACTATAGGTGTGATGTTAATTCTTTTAAAAAAACTGCCACATGTTATAGTTCTTACTGAAATATGGATAGATTTTTGTGAAGTTGAACTCTATAATATTGAACGGTATAAGCAATATACAAAATAATAGAATATGATAATAGAATGATAATAGAAATAGAGATTGGGGAGTGGCTGTATTTGTAAGTGATGCTTATCAGTGTGTAACTTAGGTCTTCATAAAGTAACTAGGCCTAAAGTCGTTCACAAAAAAAAAAATATGAAGGCGTCCAATTGATTAGGCAATTACTTTTTAGGAATAGCACATGACCTAAGTAAAGTTAGTATGAATGTTCATTAGGCTATATATTTATATGCTGTACTTCAATATGGAAAAAAAGATTTATTTTGTTCATCTAACCTTGGTGTCAAACAGGTAGGCCTATACAAGTATCCTAGCTTCTAAATAATGTTATTTACCGTACCTGGTTAATAACACAGAATTAAACCTAATAGTAGGCATGAGGTGTATATATCAGAACAGGTATTTGTACTAACTTAGGTACTTTTCAAGAATACTCTGCACCAAGTGTACCTATCAAAAATACGGTACTAGGACACTGTTTCCCTCTCACCACTCGGCATGGTACTATTGTGCTAATGCACTAATGTTTTGTTTGCTATGTAATATAACGATGCTTCGTACTTCATACCTCCACACCCTTTCTGCCTAGTATTCTGAGAATTACTAGGTCTGCCATTGAGCCTACTATTCTGAGAAATAGGCCCGCCATCATCTTGGATTAGCAGTAGTGTTGGTAAAAGTATACGGTACTTATACGAATGAAGTATTTACAGTTCTGCATAGTTTGAACTGCCCCTAAGTCCTAAACTGTATTATTGAAGTATAAAATTAGAAATTTAAAATGTATCTTTCCAACAACCTAATTTAATGAATTAAAACTGAAGTATTTATAGGTATATGTATTTTTCCCCATTGTAATAGGAAATAACTGAACTTTAAAACAATACTCAAAGATGAATTTTGTGTAGGTTAGATTTTAAAGTGGAATGTTACGGTACATCTATATTAAGTAAATAATGAGCTGGACTTGTGAGAACAATATAGGTAGATAAAATAAAACTACAACACAAAATCTCACAACAAATACGTTTAATAAATCAAACGCGTTTCAACGACAAAGTCGCCATCCTCAGTGATAAAGCTAAAAAAGATAAACTATAACTACTATTATACGCGTTTGATTTATTAAACGTATTTGTTGTGAGATTTTGTGTTGCAGTTTTATTTTATCTACATCTATATTGTATATTCTATACAGTATTTAAAGGTGTTCAATTACAACATTGCATGCATGGCGTAAATTACTAGGTGGTATCCTGTGGAACAGGTATGTCTACATATTCAGAATAGAAAGACCTAGGGTAGTATCGAAAATGCCTAGCCTAGTACCTACTAGGCTACCTGTTTTGTATATATTAGCAGCATACTACAAATTGCAAACAAACAATTAACTGATTTCTTTGGATACTTACATTCGTATGCTTAAACCAGTATTTACAAACGCCGGAAACAAAATAAATACAATTGTTAACAGAAAGTACTCAGTTTGACCATTTTGATAATACCTATAAGCTAAATTTAGGTCAAAAGCTACATCTATTATGTGGCTAAAAATGGAAACTAATAACACAAGAATATCCCAATTTGTAACATGTTGAATTGCTGGTATGTGATCTGGTTCATCAGAAGCACTTTCGGGATCTTCATCCTGAACAGGTTTAATTTTATCTTCTTTAAATATTTCAACAACGTCCTTGCAATTATTATCTGGTTTAATATCGTCATAACCAGAGTCCATCTTATGACCCTACACTATCAATGTAAATGAATTCATAATTTCAAAAAAAAACATTACTAATCAATCAGGAAATAAAAGGCTACAATTTTTTGCCAAGACAAAAACACTTTATACATTTCACTGCCATGTTTACATCAGCTATCGATTGTTAACATGAAAATTATTGATAACTTCGATAGCACTTTAGAGGTAACAATCGATAGATTGAAGTAGTCATTATTTATTGCAGTAAATTGTGAAACAAGTTCTTTAAAAATATATAACTTATGTAATGTAACATATGAATCTTTATGCGGCTGTAATTTTACTTTAGAATATTATGCATATTATTACGAGTTATTAATTTAAATGTGCAGAAAAATAAAATAAGTGTATTAAATTATACACTTATAATTGTATAACTTCACAAAAGACGATTACCATAGATCATACATAATAACATAAAAGTCAGCTGTAATTCGTCAATTCAGTCAGTGACCAGTGACGCATGTGCGTTTGTGCGGTTTTCCGTTGTAAAAAGGCGGCTTTGAATTGTTGTTTTTCTTTATGGTTAATTTTAACAACTTCTAGAAATAAAGGTGACAAATAGAGTAAGTAAATCCAATATCTATTTTGTGTTCTTGGTAGCAGGAATAACAGTATGACATTTTAAATAATAAAGATTATAACAGTTATTAATTTACCCTAACCTCTTTTTTTACTGTTGGCATTCACAGGCTGAGAGGGTAGTTATATTTATACATACAAACATGTCACCTATATATAATCCTTTTCAAGTTATCTCTCGGTTTTTGGTGTAATTGAAATAGGCTAAGAAAACATTCGAATTAGTTTTAAATTATAAGAGCGGAAGGTGATAGTTTACAATAAGCCTCCCTGTTAATTTCATCAAAGAGGAGGGCCTTTTTTAAGCAAGAAGAGTAGTGTTGCCAACCAAAGCTAGTCACTATTATATTGTTAAACTGTGAGAAAACTTTAACACTAATGAAATAATATAAATGCTTGGAACCAAAAATACCCAGAAAATGAAAAGAAATATTTAGGCCTAGGCCTAAATTAAATCCAAGCATATCACAACAATTACGATCATATTGCAAATATTAATTAAATAGGCCTATTTATATATTATTTTAATAAAAATTAATTTCATATGTAGGCTAGATCGCTTGAATATCAGGCCTATTTGACACAAGTTAGGGTTACAAAAAGCAAATAGGTAGGACTATAGGCCTATGTCATGATAAGGAGAGTATACTTTATTTTATCATTTATGCCTAAATATATTTGTGAGATTTAGCATTAGGCCTACATTTGTTTTCAGTTATTAAGCAATTATTACTTAATTTGTGTTGTGAAATGTTTAAATTGAATGTAAGGTGAGTTTGTTAAAAGTTGTGACGGACAAAAGGCCTGTAGACTAAAGACATTTTTTCTAAATGACTTATTTAGAAATTACAATTACGTTCTAGAACATTTTTGTGCATATATATATACTGGACGTAATAGAGTGTGTAGGCACAATATGGTCTATTGTAAATACATTTTACAGTGGCAGAATTATAAAAGCGAGATTGAGATCTCTGGTTCAATTGAATGTAAAAGCCCAATATGGTGTATTGTAAATAAATTTTACCTGAACAGAATTATTATAGAAGCACATATATAGCTACCATTGTGGAAGGGCTAAAATAATGTATTAAGTAAGTTATCTAATCTTTTTCTTCACTTAATTTTGTATTATTGATTAGATCTTGTAGAATTTCTCGGATTTTGTTCCTGTTTCATTCCCTTTATTTAGCTTCTACATTCAGGAGTTGTGAACTTTGGATTAACCTCCTTAGCTCTATAGGTCAAAAACGTACATGTAGGCTAAAGTTAACAATCTCAACTTTTAGCAATGGTGGCCTATACTTATTTAATGTTTTTATGAGAAGCTAAATTCCTGTTAGTGTTAGAGACTAATATGATATAGGCCTACTATTCTTGCTTCTAAAAACATTGGCTCCATGTTAAAATACACTACATTTCTTCAATATTTTAGTTTATTGACCAACACATTCATCAATCTTTCATTTTTGGAGAGTATTAATGCATAGGCCTATAAGCAAACTTTTAGTCAGCCTATGTCAAGCCTATGTGGCTTGTGGAATTCGTAGCATCCAACAATCTGTAGGTTTAAAACTATGATTGGTTTGGAGTGTAATTCTTATTGTGTTTAAACGGAACTTACTATTTATTATTTTTGTATTTTGCAATCTATGTGGTGTAGGCCTACAGACCTATATATTTTAGGCCTAAATACAGTACCGTATATTCATAGAATTTTAACAGTATTTATAATATACATACGTACATATTATTTAGTAGTGGCGCAAATTTACTATTCAACCCTAAGCTAACCTATGGCAACGGAAAATGCAAGAATAATTAAAAAAAAACTTAAAAGGTTCTAACCTACAGTATGTTTACCTGTATTCAACATTTAACAGCAGAATGTAAAACAACGTCGTTGTCTGCAAAAATATTAGGCTAGGGTTGAATAGTAAACTTATGCCTTATTTAGTTTAAGAACTAAAATTGGTGGTGGGAAGTAACTTTTTTTAGTTTAACGATAAACAAATGCATAGGTATAGATCAAGAAGAGACAAGAGTGAAACGAAGTTAGGTTACCACCATAGTTAAATATATCCATTTTATTATGCTTATAGCCCATTTTATTATGCTTACATGTACGGGCGTTGCCGGTAACCGTTCACGAAAGCACTCGATCGTCAATAATTGATAGTCACCAGATCAGGGTGAACATGTGTAATTTTAAATTGAACTTGTTTTGTGTTGTTTAAGTGTTTTATTAGGATGTGTTTTACGTATTATTTGAGAATGACTGAATGATAGTCGAAACGCGTCACATGAAGTGGTAAATTAGACTATATTTCATAAACATTAAGGATTGTTCGGCAATATCACCTCACAAACAAGGTAATTAATTAGTAATTAAATATATATTGCATTTTTCACTCTGGTCCAGGCTTAATCTTAAAATCGATTAATTAAGCCTACTAAGGTTTTATTTCTTAAAAATATACATAATGCGCAGAAACAATATTAATTTTAGATGGTGTTGAAAATCTGCTCTTTAATATTATATTAAATTTGTAGTTTAATTGTTAAAGTAGGTCTTATTACTGTCAAAATCAGCTGTCATAAGCGATTAATATAATTTGTTGTTTTATTGTTATGGATTTTTATAGAGTTCTTTGAGTATATGTATTTTAATAGCCTATTAATCACATTGTATATGTTGCTACTTATTTTTGTGAAGCACTACTTTTAGTCACTTGTCAACAATAGAATAACAATACAAAACATTTTTGTGTTCATAGCATTTTTGTGTTGAATATGGCTTCCGCAATATGGCGAGATTTGGCATACTACTGAAATTTTGCCATTTATTAAATCCTTATTGTGTATATATTCAGAAAAACATTTTATTGATAGGCCTACTAATCTTTTCATGACATTTCAAAAAATGTAGTCTACCCCTCTACACTATATTTTACGAGGGGTACCAACCTAAGGGCAATTACAGATAGGCTACTAATGATTTAATATTTAATTAAATTACTAAGCACTTAAGTTTATATATGACATTATAAATAGAACAGATTATATATATAAAATAAAACATACATACAAAACAGTATGTTTCCATTTTATATTGCAAAAAAGGCTTTCATTGACTATATTTTTCTGTAGCAATAGTTATTAGTTTATGGAAAAAAGTGTAAATACTCTGTAATTGAGATCCAGGCCTAAAGCTCTTTACAGTTGAGAAGAAATTATTAACCTACCCAGAGGAAGAACTAAAGGTTGTGCAAGAGTGTAACCACAAATGCAAGGACTCTATTTAATATTAATCTACTACAAACTCTTTTAAGTGCTGAGCATGGTTAAACTTGCTAAACATGTTTTAACCGCACCTGTCCATTCACTTTACATTGGAAAAGAGGGAGTTTAGTCATTGCCCAGAGCAATTTGTTTTACCTGAGTAATTGGTAGGAACCCTTCTACAAGTCCAGGTCCAGCATCCTAGGAAAATAGCGACTACAAAGCAGCTTACGATCATTCAAATTGGGCGCCATCTTGCTAGTTAGCACTGTAATAAATAATATATTCTTTATTTATGACAGTTTTTAATTATTTGTTTCAGATATAATGGATTTAACCGATGATAATTTGATAACACTTTCGGAATATCTACGACAAACACTCAGTCCAGATGTTTCTGTCAGAAGACCTGGTTAGTAAAGTTTTACTATTCATGTTAATTCAGTGCAATAGTTGTCTGAGTTATCATCATTCATAGTTGCACGCTGTTACTAAAAACTGACAAAATAAAACTGTAACTGCTAACATAATAAACAAATTAATGTTAACTGTATCTTAATTGACTAATTGTTTTTGTAAAGTAACAAATTCAACTTGTTTTTAACATAATTATTCAAATTTATTTGTGTGCAAGTAAACATTCTAAGTTCTTTAGAATTAAACAATTCAACTACAATTTAAATGGTAGAAAAATTTAACAAATAAATAAAACATACATATGATTTTTGTGTGTTCACATCTATGGCACAGTACCTTTTTGAACAATAATAATAATAAATACTAAAAAAGGTTCTTCAATTTTCAATGTTCACATGCTATTATAAAGATAGGCTAATGCTTTTTGGCAGGGATGTAAGATGTAGTTAATTAACTGCTTTATAACACATGCTGGATAACAAATTTACTCTTTTTGTTTTATTACTATAAATTGAAATGTACTTTTGAATGTTCGGTGAACAATTCCTTTTAATTTCTTGTGCAATCTTTTATATGATAAAATATGTAATAAACATTTTATGAAATGTTTAAGATTCCAAGTGGTTTAATTTTGTAAATCTAATTCTTTTTAGCTGAAAAGTTTTTAGAGACTGTCGAAGGAAACAAAAACTATCCTTTGCTACTTCTCCATTTGATCGGAAGGCAGCAAATAGAAGTAACTCTACAAATAGCAGGCGCTGTCGCTTTCAAGAACTATATCAAACGGAATTGGCCAATAGTAAGTTTATTAATTTTAATAATAAATTTGTAAAATCTTATGTTATTTGCAGATTGAATCAATATTTATGAAATTAATCATTTTGAGAGCAAGGTTTTTGTGATTAATGAAGTTCTTTTTAAGTTTTAAAAATAATCTACAGTAGAGTAGGCCTACCGCTATTCCGAAAATCCGCCTATTCTGAACAGAGTTTAGAATAAATACCGATTTTTTAAACATAGAAACAGGAGAAATTAATTTGTGAAAACGAGGAAAACGTACATTTATTGTTATACAAATAAGTTAAATAGAGACATACATAGAGCCTAAGCTTGATGAAAACTCATGAAATGAAATTGGAATGAAAGCTGGTTTTGTTTCCTTCACGTTTTTCATCCGTTTTGTGGGAAGGAAGCTATCGCAACAAGCGTCTGTTGAAACGGATACCGGGTCCTTCAGAAAGAAGGAAAGATTACATACAACAGCTAGGCACTAGTAATGTTGTTGCCACCTGCCAGTAGCTTTCATCCGTTTTTCTCCTTTGTTTTCGTTATCTCGAAGGATTGTTTTTTTCTCGATTTTTTTGAAGATAATGCAGTACTAAAGGACAGACTGCAGGATGACAAAACGGACAGTTCGAACAATCCATCTCTTCCCTTCCATTTTTAGAAGAAAACGGAATCGTAACGCAACGGAAGGAAATAACCCCGGATGATGTAAACCTACACTTAGTGATGTAAAATACCCGGGTATTTAAAACTGTGGGTAAATACCCAATTTGGGTATATACCCGGGTACTTATGATAACTTTCAACGATATGACCGCTACGAGATTAATTGCAAACTTATTTCAAGTAAACATATGTATTATGAACGTTCTACAGTTATTGAATGATATTATGCCTTTTAATATAATTAATATTATCATCCAATTAAACTAATGGGTGTATTAATGAGCAAATAAGAATAATTTTAGTAAACCAAGAGGCTACGAGGTAATTGCAAACATATTTCAAGTAAATATATATAGTGTAAATGTTCTATAATGATTGAATGATATTTTTCCTTAATAATAGTCATTATCATTATCGTCCAATTAAATTAATGGGCCTATTAATGACCAAAAAAGATTAATATTAGTTAACAAGGATAAAACCAAAAACAGATGCAGAATCTAGGCCATTGCTCTACAATTTCAGAATTTTGTATCAAGCAAGGGTAAAAAAGTACGCCAATTTGAACGCTACAAAATTCATGAAAAGTAGGCAGTTGTAGGCTACATGTGGTTCAGTCGGAATCAGAATTTGAACTAGGGACTTCTTCTTCAGATTCAAATGATTCCTCGCTTGAAGCAATTTACATAGGTTGAGAATCTTTTTCGCCTTCATCTTCAAACTCTGGTCTATTGCTGGATGCAGTTGGTCTATTCATTTTTTCTTTTTTCAGCAATCTCCAATTATGGGAGAGGTATGTAATTTTCGCCGCTCTCTCTGTCGTTAATCGATTTCTTCTTTTATTGTGTATCCATGAAAAGGTGCTGAATGTCCTCTCAGTTGCGGCTGAAGTGACAGGTGCCCAAGAATACGAATTGCCACGTCAGCTAGTAAACATGTTCCTCTCAGCTGCCTCCACCACAATAAAGGCTGCACTTCATTTTCATCTTCCTTTGATGTTATTCCTTCCCAAATGAATTGGAGACGCCAAATTCCTTCTTTATCTCGGTTATCAGCA
>JAGFPH010003539.1:32520-44978 GCA_018207615.1 Philaenus spumarius
CAAGATGGCAACCTTGGCTTGAAGGACTTAAGATATCTGCAGCTAGGTGGATTTTACTTATCGCTCGTTTCATCCGCTTGTCTAGTTTGTTTAGGGTACATTAATACTTGGACGATTAGACCTAAATTATAAATTAATACCTAGCCTAATTAAAAAAAAATTACTATTCTTTCAAAAGGGTGAAGGATTTCCATTGCCCTAAATTCAAATACAGCATTATGTTTGAAATAATAAAATACTCGTACTTGTACCAATTATATTAGCTATTACTCATATGCTTGATAATAATAAATACCCATTTGTTGGGTATTTTTGCATGACATTTTTGGGGAATTGAGGTGGGGGGGGCTTTACTCAAAAAGGTACTATATTCTCTAAATAGCTCTAAATAAGGCTATTACTGAGTGTAATATGCTTAGAAATACTTAAAACACTATTTAAATCATTATTTCTCATAAATACCCTCATTTACCCGGGTAAATACCCATTTTATATTTACCCACCCACTGGGTATTTATCCGGCCCACATCACTTCCTACACTAGAGCGAGGTCAAGAGCATTTGCCGCGTCTACGTGTGATATGAGTTCAGTTTGAGCGTTCACCTCCTCCTCGCTTTCCTCCTAGCCGATCAATGCTGTATAGAACAGACACTAGCAGATTTCCCCGCACTTAATTTACGCCTTCACATGTCAGTACTTTGATATTACTCATGAAATCCGCCTATTACGAATTCCCGCTAAACCGAACAGTGTTTGGTCCAAATTAGTTCGGAATAGCGGGGGGGAATAAGTATAATTCTTTTCTGAGTGGAGCACCATTTAAAGTTGCTATTCTTGGTAGTTATTATTTACCATTGGCATATTATTAATATCCTGAATTATCTTTGTTAGTTATCAAAACAATTTTTTTAAATTTTCCCTATTTTATATTTTCTGAAATTGATTTTACTTACAGGAAGAAGATGGAGATGACCGTATTCATGCAGAAGATAGAGAAGCTGTTAAACAACTGATTGTAAATATGATGTTAGTAGCACCTGAAGCTATACAGAAACAACTAAGCGATGCCGTATCCATCATCGGAAAACATGATTTCCCAAACAAATGGCCTGGTCTGATTACAGAGATGGTAGAGAAATTTCAAACCGGTAAGAGTTTGAACTAATTCATATCTTTAGGTTTGTTGTTATAATAGTTAAATATTAAAAGCATTGAAACTTGATTGAACGTCGCCTAAATGGTATCAGTAGCTGATATTGGGGAGCGGTTTGGTCGAATCGTTAGGTGAATTTCCAGTATATCAAAAAAAAAATATTTAAAAAGCTGTTTGATGTTGGTGCTTTTTACTCGATGTAGGGGTTTCTTGAAGCCACATGAGAATTTTAAAACAAGATGTACCGAAGTGTATTTAAAAAAACTTTTGTCGAAATCAAATCTGTTAACTTACAAATAAATGTATGGTGCAATGCTATGGGTGATGTTTTAGTGGACGGTTAGTATAGTGAATGATGAAGCAGTCTTGGTTATACACTTCCCTCCTCGCAGCATCGTATTATGATGTAAGTGTTAAATTTTGTAAATGAGAGTGTCATTATGAGTGGAAAGCAAAAGCTTGCAGGCCAGTCGGTAGAGGTAATTTTAGACCAAAAGTTCCAGTAATTTACAACACGGCTGATTTTTTTTTATAAGTACATTCAAGTATGTAGATTAACATAAAAAAATGTTTACCAGTCTATCGATTTCCCAAAGTCGAAAAAAAATCGATTATCAATTTTTTTTCTCGATTATCCTTAATATTTCGAGCTGGGATGAAGATAGAGAAAAATAAAAAATACCACCGTGTAGGGGAGGTATTTTTCAACAAAAAAGGTCATGTGTATTTATTTCGTCCAAGCAATGGTTTGTCTGGAAAAAATTCGAAAATGCAGGTATGTATTTTGCAGCAGGGGAAATCACTAAAAGGGGACATCTTATTCATATATGAAGCGTTGGCTCATTCTAAATTGGCCAAATTTTAATATATCGAGTTGAAACTTGACGTAGGAGTTAAAATATGTATTTTAAACATTTATGCTGAGTCTCAGCTTGTTATCTTGAAAATTACCTGATCTAGGGAATTTGATTGAGGGAATGATTTAATTAATACTAGATCGTTCTCTTTGAAAGTGGTCAATTTATGTGTCCTGTTGAATTTCTCTGCTCTCTTCGCATGTGTTGTTTGAATTCTAGTTTTTGTTAATTCTAATTTTTGTTCCTTTTCATTTGGTTTTAACTTATCATTGTCTTTAATTACATTTCGGATTTCATTGTTAGCTTCTTCAGTCTGTTGCGCTTCGTCGTTGATCCATTCTTCTTCATTATTGTCATAAAATAAAATTCTGCACTTCATCGATTCGCTGTATTCTTCTCCAAACTTTATTTGTAACAATTCATTGTGTTTATCATACATTATCAATGTGTTCTCATTAAAGTTTATTGTCATTCTCATTAATCTTATCATGTCCATCCCAAGTATGCATTCTTTTATTAGATATGGCACTATAATGTACTGTATATCAAAATTCAAATGTCCTATTTCAGCTTTTAATAATATTATATAAGATATTCTTTTAGATTTACCGTTGAGAGCAGTTGTTATATATGTATTGTTGACTGGTAGCTTTTCGTAATGATTTAAGTTATCTTTATTTCTTTGAAACCATATATCGGATACACAAGTTATTGAACTGCCTGTGTCGATTAGTGTAGTAGTTGGTATTCCGTTTAATTTAAGTTCTATTTCAGGGCACTTATAATTTACTATTTCCTCTTGAGATTCAGTTGGGTCTTCTTGTAATAGAAATTCTCTATCACAGTAGATATTTAGAATGGTGTGTTGGAGATTTTGTTCTGAGTTATCTGGCATTTGTCCGAAGATTATTGTGTTTACTTGCACTGGGGTAGTTTGTGAGGTTAGGTTTAGTTGATAGTTTTCACCTTCACTTGTACAGCCATAATATGATCCTTTTGAATTACCTACACCAGTGCTTTGGAGTTTAACTCTGCCTGAGTTGAGTTAGGCTCCTCTGCTGGTATCGGCTTCGTAGTTGTAGCTAGCAACTGACAAAGTCTTTGTTGTTCGTGTGTGGGGTATTGAGTTGGTCGACGGTCAGTGTTTTGAAAATTATTGGGTCTCTGATTTTGGTATGTAGGCTTTTTGAAATCTGTTCTAATTGGTCCTGGTTGTCTGTCATATCCATTTCTGTATTGATAGTTCTCTCGAAATCTGTTGTTTTGTTGATACGGTGGAGAATATGTGTTCTGGAAATTGGGTCGTTGGTAGGTTGAATTTTTGTAAGGATGGTCCCTTCCATTTCTATCCTGCTGGGATGTTCTATTTGGTGGAGTCCTATTTTGTTGTTGGTAGTTCTGTTGGGGTGGTGATCTCTGATTGTTTTGTTGTATGTGGTGACGGGGTTGGTGGTTGTTACGCCTTCGGATCTCTGTGTTCGCCTCTTCTGTATCCTCCCTCTGCAGTAGATCGGCGAATTCCTTTATACTTGTGATATTTTGAACCCTTTGAGCGTCCTGGATTCTTCTGTCGAAATGTTCCACAAGGGTCGCGATGATGTCTTCCTCAGGTGGCTGCGGTATCATGGATTTCATGGTTAGGACGCGATCTATAAAGTATTCGCTTCTATTCAGCTTCCCTCCTGGTCTATATTGTTCATACTCTACTTTTTGTCTCGTGCCTTTCTGGACATCCCTGTTCCAAAATTTGTCTAGGAATTCTTTTCTGAACTGTTCAAAATTAGTTATGTCTCCTTTTATTAGAGTCCACCATCTTGAAGCACTGCCTTCAAGACTGTTTTCTATTACGTCAAATAGGCATTGTTGGTCATCTCCTATTTGTCCTATTTTATGGTACGTCATTCTCTCGTAATACCTACTTAATCTGTATAAATATTCGTTTGGGTTACTCTGTCTCCCGTTGTATTTAGGTAGAGTCGGTTGTATGGTGTTGTAATTATCTATACTGCTTCCTTTACACATGACATTTATTTGGGGTAGATTGGAGTTATCTGGGCCTGCTCTAGCTTGTGGTAGTTCAGCTATTAAGTTCTGCACTTCCTTCATAACATTTTGTTTGTTTGTATTTAATGTTTCTCTAATTGTTAGCTCTTGTGTATTTAATGTCTCTTTTAGTACTTCTTCTGTTATCGCATTAGTAATTTTATATTCCAGTTGGTCTAATCTAGTGTTATTAACGTTAACTGTCTCTTCTAAACTGTTTAGTTGGGTCATGAATTTATTTTCCACTTGTACTATTTGTATAGCAATACAATCTTTAAGATTCTCTATCTCTGTCTGGACAATTTTAAAGTTGGACGTTATATTGGCTAGTTCGTTTTGGTTAGATTTTAATTGTGTTTATATATTGGTTTGTAATGTGTCTTGATTTGATTTTAATTTAGTTTCTAATTCGTCTTGATTTGATTTTAATTTAGTTTCTAATTCGTCTTGATTTGATTTTAATTTAGTTTCTAATTTGTCTTGATTTAGTTTTAATTTAGCTTCTAAATTGATTTGTAGGTTGTTTACTAATAATGCCATTTGGTCAATTAAACTTGGAGTTGGGGGCATGGTGGTAACTTCTTGTGTTTCGGTTTCTGTATTGGCAGTAAAATCGCTTGTTTCGGTGTCTGTAGAAGTTGTAGGTCTAAGTACTTTTGCTTGTCCTTCCCTAGCTCTTTCGGTTTGTGGAATGGTTGGTCGGAGGTTGTATTTGGGTGTATCTTCTTGATTGGGGTTCATTTTGTATTCGGTTTGTGTTGGTGTTTGATAGTTTACTTATATACTAACACATATATCAATTCAATAAAAACTTAAATCTAGATCACTTATAGTTAGACTTATATCTAAATTTTTCTAATTTCTTATATTGTTTAAGTTTGATATATTCTAATTTTGTCAGTTAATATGTTTATGGAATATATTAAGCCTACTACGTTGTGCGCCAAATTGTAAATTTGTATCATTTATAAAAAGTATTAATTTTCTTACTTGCCTCAAAGTTGGGCATCAAATTATAAATATTAATTTGAATGACTTGATAACTAGCTTTCTATGAATTGAAAGGATGGGAAATCTATAATTTTGAAATATGAATTTTAATTATGCATAGGCTATACTAAAAGAAATACAATAAATAATTTACTCATACACCATGGATACAGTTTGTTAATAAGAATTGATTTATTTTAGAATTTATTAGTTAGAAAAATATACATTGTATTTAAATATGATAATAGGGTTTCTAAAAAATATGGTTAGTTTACGATCTTTTGTTAATAGTAGCCTCGGTTAGAGTTCATTAGGTAGGCACTTATAATTGTCTGTATTTTAAAGAAAGTCTTTTTGAATAGTTTCTATGAAATTATCTCGGTGTAGGCACTCGGCTAGGTTTAATATATTCCTTTAAATCAACGCATTTTATGAAAATTTTACTATTAAAATAATGTTCAGAACGTAAATCAAAATTGGCGATTACTCTCAAAATAGTTGTTAGGAAATTTTAGGATTGGATTTTGAAAAGGATTAGAAGTTCTTTATTTGATGGTTTAATGTTCATTTGTTTGTACTAATATAGTTTACCATTCTCTGCTATTTCATTGTCACTGACTCTAATATTTTAACTTAAAAATTTAAAAATTGTTTAACACACTGCAATTTGCATCTTTACATTCTCATGGCTGAACGGCTTCTCTTTTTAAAACCGACGCTTTCGTTTTCCTTCGATTTGTTCTAGATGCTCCAGACTTCTGCGCAGAGAACTGTTCCAATCCGTTGTCTTGACAACGTTCTGACGTCAGTCTTAGTTGAATATCGGTTTTCGAGAAATAGTTCCTTTTATATCGTAGTTTTGGCTAATTATTTCTTTGAATTTGTACTTATTTCCGGGTTACTAGTCCGTTCTGATACTGTTATAATTATTACTAAATACTTTTATTGTGGATAACATGATTTTAAATCGCGAAACATATTTACTGACAAAGGTATGCGAGCTGCATTAGATTAGGCTATCAGCTAGCTCTTATTTCCTACGCTTATGCATATCTTAATTATAACACACATTGCATTGATTTCTATAATTACTTTTAATACTAAAGTCTATCCCTGTATAATTTTACAAAGTTTATAATCCAATTTGTGTTAGTTAATGTCTATTCTAAAATTATATTACGATTAACTTTTACCAGTTCCCATCTTGAGTTGTCTTAACCTACTTCGTGCGATAATGTTTTGTATTTCCACTGTTTACAAACGGATTTCGGACTGGTTTTAATTATGCCGTGTTATCAATAACATGTGAGAATTTATTACTTTGTTTGTGATGATTAATAAATGTGAATCTATTGTTGATTTATGGAATACTAATTAATAAAGGTAATGTTTTGGTGGAAGGTTACATTTTGGTGAGGTTATACGTATTTCTAACAAGCCTAGTTCTAGCTTATTATTTAACTGATTATGAATATACAATGCTTTAATTGATTTTGATATTTGAATACAGGATTACTAATTAAATACATACATTTCTATTATATGGTTAGTTAGGCTATTTGAATTTAGGAGTTCTTTGGAAGGTTGGGTTACATTTACTAATAGGCTACAGATCTACTCTCTCTGTATTGGGTTTTAGTTTTGGGATTTGTACTGTTATAAAGCAAATAAACGATTAGGTGGAGGTGATTTAATAAGGAAAGAGGCAAGTGATTTAGGTGTTGGGGATCTGAAGGTCGGGGATTGGAGACAAAATAGATCAGAAATTGATAAATATTTTTTTTTTTTTCCGCTTACACATTTCCTCAGCAAGGGATATTTAATTAAATTACAAGTGAAAAAACATAGACCAAGACCGGGAGTTAAACCCGGGACCTTCACGTTTCCGTCGTGATGCTCTGCCTAATAATAATAATATCACCACTGTAAGCTGTGAAATAAGAATTTAGATGGTTTTCAATGTCGTATACACAAGGTATTCAATCTGTTAATTCAGATTGCAGTAAAAACCGTACAAGTGAGATAACATCGACAAATATCGATAGATATCAGGGTAGCTCAGATGGCAGAGCATCACGACGTAAACGTGAAGGTGCCGGGTTCAACTCCCGGTCTTGGTCTATGTTTTTTCACTTGTAATTTAATTAAATATTTAATATGTTTAAAACTATATTATTTAAAGCCAAATAAAATAGATTTTGAAGTAAGGTTGGCTTCAAATCAGCCTATAATGACGTAAATGATGCGGGAACTTGCACATTAATGGTTTTCTCGTGGCCTCTGAACTGTCCCAGTTACCTCGGATAATCTAGGTTCTACTTACTAACCTAGAATCTATTTATTGTAATCTATATTTATGCATTTCTTACTGTCTTCTATTTTATTTTGTGGTTATTGTTTTTACAGTTCTTGGTTAGTATAAGCATTTGACTTGCCCAATATAAATGTAAAATTTTTCAAACAGACCTAAACAATTGAATGAATGCATCTTCCAGCTTCAGTTTTGTAGTTTCATGCCTATTGTCTGCCATCCCAATGCAATACACTAGTTGCATTGGTAAGCGATGCTGTTGTGGTTAGTTTAGTGTTTAATAAAACTGGTAAAAATTAAAGACGTTTAGCAAGAAAATCATTCACTAATATTGGTTACAATTGACATTATTTATGTTAACAATCAACTATTGTAAAGTTGTTTATTTTTGTTTTGTATGTAATGAGAATTTCTATAATTTTTTGTATTACGGAGACTATGGTTTGTTGAACTTGCACCCAACTCACTCAAGGCTAATTAACAACATTCACTTGTATTTCCACTAGGCCTATGTGATTTAATTTTTAAGAGCAATTTTATTTTATAATAGTTATTATTATTATGTTTTTGACATACTTTATTATAAAAAAAAACAATAAGTTTTGCAATAATTGGTTTAGTTGTTCCATTAAGGGTCGGCTCTAGCTGTCGGCCATGTTGTCTGTCACTCCATAACACCAATGTTAAATTAAAATCCAAATTTTTCCTTTATTTTTTACCGGATATTTATGAACGATGTGTCATTTTAAAGCTATAGCCAATATGCATGCAAATTGCTTTTTCAAAACTAAGAAAAACATTTTGTTTAATATTTATTAACAATTTAAAACATTGATTTTTAATATTTTTTATGTTGTCACTATTAATTATAGCGAAAAATTACCAAGCCATTCGGATGAAGAATTTTGTCCCCAAGAGTTTGGTATTTTTTAAAAAACCGCTATTTGAACAATTGCGGGTTTTAAATGGATTTAGGATGAGCAATGTCCGCGTAACCTACCGCCGCTACGCTGGAGTCGCAGGCTGCTTTCTGTTTTACTAGAGCCGACCCTTAACTGTTAATTATTGAACAATATTATATATAAATAATAACTAAGAGAATGTCAGTTTGGCGTACTAAATATTTTTATTGTTACTATTTATTAGCTTTTTTTTGTTAATATGAGTAATAACTATAGTAAGTTTCATGCACGGACATCCTGTAAAACTAATTCACTTCCTCAGTTCAAAATGATTTTTATGTATTTCTTGTGTCAATTTAATTTATCTTAATTGCAATAAAAAGTTTTAAAGCACATACAAAGTGTGGAAGTGAGGATTAATAATTTTAATTAATTTTTTAGGTGATTTTCATGTCATAAATGGAATTTTGCACACAGCTCATTCCTTGTTCAAAAGATACCGCTTTGAGTTCAAATCACAAGTACTGTGGACAGAAATAAAGTTTGTGCTGGAAAGGTTTGCAAAACCTTTAACAGACCTTTTCGTGGTAAGATTTAATATTGTTCTTTATCGTTCAATGTATAACTAAGATTTGGTTTAGAGGTTGAAAACATGTTGTATTTACTAGTGAAATTTATCCAATGTCTGACCTTTTGTAAGCAGGAAAACTGCCTATGGCTTCTTTTATGTTCGTGAGTTACTTCAGGTCCAATAACCAAAATACGATTTCAGCCATGGCGACACCCACCGAGCCGCCAGTGCAGCTTTAGCCACTTTTTAATCGCACGACTTCTGCCTCGATGCTTTCGCAAGAAAGCTTGTGCAGTAGTTCAACCCTTTTGAGTTGAATGTAAAATTTTATAATTTATGCATGTTAAAAGTTCATCTGAGTAAAAGTGTGAGTTGAGACAGGATAGTGATCGGTACTTATTGGTTATAGGTACTACCCTTTTTTTTAAGGGTAATTCTTTTCCCTACAATAAAAGACAAAGCTATTAGTATAAAGTTCAGACCTGTTTTTACATGTTTTAGAAATTTCAGCGGTTTACGATGGCACAGTATTCAGCACTGACCCTCAAAAGCGGCAATGTCGGCGAGAAGTATTGTGAAGGCGTCGCTGCCGGCAGCAGTAAATCTGAGCGCCACAAGTACTCTGATAAATATGAGTCTAAATGATGACGTGATGTTCCTGTTGTTTTTATTCCGCCATCTAGCCGGCCCCCATATTCCTAATCTTTTTTTATGGGCTGTACAAAGGATGGTTTTAAAATCATCTCAGCCAAAGTCCTTTAGGGGTTGTTTTGTCACACTCGCAGTGTGTGGTCGAGCGTTGTCATGAAAGAAAACAACACTTCTTTTTAAGAGCATTCCTCGGCACTTGTTCTGTATTGCGCGACGGAGTTTCTTAACCGTCTCACAGTAAACATCTTTATTGATTGTTTCACCTCGCAGCTATAAATGCATTGTCTATCCCAAAACACTGTGCACATGATTTTTCGGGATGTCTTGTGTTTTTGTTTTGCTGTAGACGAAGTGTGCCTCCATTCCATCGATTGCCGTTTAGTTTCAGGAGTGTCATAAGCATCCCAAATTTCATCCCCTGTGCCTATCTGAGACGGAAAGTTATCACCCTCTTTGTTGCCCGTGTCAAAAACTAAAGTGCACTGCCCATACGTTGTTTTTTTGTGTTCCGTAAGAATTTTAAGCACCCAACGGGAGCAAAGTTTTCGAAAAGCCAGTTTTAGAATAACAAATTCATGAATTAATTAGTAATCGTGAAATTTTCGGAAATTCGGTAGCGAGAGCATAATTGTAAACTTACGGTTTTCCTTAATCTTTTCGTCAACTTCGCGAACCAGTTCATCAGTAACCAAAGACGTCCATTCATTCTTCATCGTGCACTTGATCATGTTCTTCAAGCACTACGAAGCGTACACAACCAACAGTGACCTCAAAATGGCGACATTTCCTTCTCGTTGACTCGGAGTGACTGAAACAGATGTGCAAAACTGTGATTGCAGCACTGCCGCGGACGAAAATAGAAACCTAACTTACTTTCTGGGCTTACCTCGTATTTTTATAATTCACTTTAAGAGTTATTTTGTGTAGTATTTACACGTAATATTTACATATTTTATTTTCTACATTATAATGATATATGAATGAGGTAAACGTACAAGTTGACAAATATTTTACTTTATAACTGAATAAGATGTTATCAGCATGATAATAATTACTAAACATGTGATTATTATTGTGAATTTTGGTATCGTTAAATCGGTTCACTCTAATAGAATTGAATTACTAAAATCAATGATAATAAGACAATCAATAGTTGTATCAAAAAAATTATTACCTTTTTCTATTTAAGCAAAAGAAAATCTAGCAACTATATTTTTCTCTATTGAACTAATTATGTTGACCTCATCTATATAAAACATTTAGTAACTTTAATTTGCTTTTGTTCCATGACAGTTATCGCCGGCTGAGAGTTCTACGATTAAATTTTTTCATTTGACGTAATCATATAATAGTCAATAGTCTATAATCATTATAAATGAAGATAACTTTTTTATAACTGTATTATATATTTTCTGTGCGAATGTTAGTTATTAATATTTCTTCTAATGATGATGTTTACATTGCAGGCCACAATCAATTTGGCAACAGTTCATGCTAACAACCCGGAAGCTCTGAGAGTTATCTACAACTCTCTTTTACTTATTTGCAAGATATTCTACTCACTCAACTTCCAAGTAAGAAACAATACAAATAATAGTTTATACGTTTTTACGTTTGAAATTGGTTATTAGGGGTGTGCAATAACTAAAAATCCGAGACTGAATGTTTGTTCTTACATAGGATCAAATGGTTTCTTCTAGTGCTATTGATTTTCAATGGTTAAATTTAATAACTATAAACTCTCGAATGCATAGACCTATTTGCTATGTACAAACTATTTAATATACACATAGACCAAGCAAAAGTTCAATATTATGTAAATTTTATTATCAATTATTATATACTAGGTCGCTTCGCTCGCCAACCCCTGTGGTGACATATGGTGATGCCAATGCAAACCACAAAATCCCTAATTTTATTCATAATTTTTACATTTTTTCAATTTTTGAATATGAATTTTTACGGAAAGTATTATTGATTAGGACAGAGGCACTTGGATCTATGGTGGGGGTAGCTGTGACCTGTACATAATATAAGACACAGTACATTATTTTGTCCATAGTTTTTACATTTTTTCAACAGAAATTTTAAATTATTTGGGAAAAAAATAGCCTAAAGTATTCTCTGAAAAGCCCTCTTCATGTTAATGAAAGTTTCGTCAAAATCGGTTCAGCCATTCCAGAGATTAGCCCGGACAAACAAACAGACAAGACAAAAAATGTATAAATGTGTGTTTAGGTTTTGGTAAAAGCTCTGCACGCCAACCCCCAATGGAACCTTCTAAAAACATATGTTATTTTTTATTTATAATATAGGTATAGGATTAATAATAACCTCAAAACTAAGATGGTAAATAATGTTTAATATTCAAATTAAATTAGTATTCCTTATATTTTATAACAGCAGTTATAATAATGGTTAAAAGTACCAGCATGCTCAGGTCTACACTTTAAAACCCTAACCTAAAAGCTAGAAATACAAAAATAATTGCTTCAAATTTTGAAATCAGCTGTTAATGGAAATATTGGAATAAACAGCTATTATATAATAATTATGTGTTATTTTATTTAATTGGTTGCTATGGTAATAAATGTAAATACATGTGTTGGTTTATCATTCTAGACCTAACCTAATAATTTTTTCCGACTAAATTTACAAATAGTGAAATAAAAAAAAAGCGTAAGCAGCAATGCCGCATTACTATAGCCGAATTTTACCACGGAATAACTAAGTTTAAAACAAGTAAATTTAATAGTTATTTATTTTATTCATATTTATTTTCATGCAAGAGAAACAACAACACATTACACAGGATTATAGTACATTTAATTGTCTTTTGAATGGTATAACTCACAATATGTACTCGGGCTTATGAGTGGGCGAAAATGTGCAATTATCGTACACGAATAGTGAAAAATTCGATTTTTGGGACCTTTATATGAGTTTTGTTCCTTGTTCCGGGAGGTGTACCTAAAACAC